>VZRU01006495.1:0-48766 GCA_013398155.1 Pedionomus torquatus | reverse complement strand
TTTAAATGAGAAAAGATACCAGTATATTGGTTCTTAAAAGAAGGCCCTATGTGCTTCTCTCAGTAGACTTGCAGATCTTCCCGTCCTCTTGGTTGTGTGAGTTAGGTTACTTAACCAGCTATTGTCTTAGTACCTGGTGAAGAAAAGATTTTGTTTCCTTTGTCTAATTTTGCTTTCGATTGGTATGGAATTATTTGTGTGAATAAACTCTAGGAAAAACTTTTTGCCTGTGTGTACGTATGCTCCCATATGTATACAAGTGTGGGGATGAGTCTTTTGTGTAGAAGATGTTTTTGAAATAACAATGCAATATAAGAAGATACAAGATCAAAACTGTGTCATCCACCTAAAACAACCTGTCCTTCAGACCCCTCGATATTATACATGCCATGCTTGGCTGATTGCTTCCCTTAAGTCTTCTGTCACAGAACAAATGGAAATAGATCCTTTCTATAACACAGAGCAAATGTTGCCTCTAGGTACAATACTGTGACATTTTACAAAAAGAGACATCCTTTATTTCGAGATGTCAGATTCTTAGTGATTTATTATCTGAAGCTTTTATTCCCATGTTCCTTCTCATCTGTCAGGCTGACTATTATATGCTGATACATATTTACCCCCAGCACTGTTTCACTTAAGACAGAGAAACCCACATTTATTAATAGTAACAGTGAAAAAACCTTAATGCAAAGCTACTTATGATGTCTAAAATCATTTACCTGTACCTTGGCATTGAGAATATTGGGTCTTAACTTAGCACAGTCAGCTCAGTTACAGTTTAAAAGCAAGGACTTCCGAAATACATTTTGTGAATATTATGGTGAACTTTATTGAAAATAGCTTTGGCACTGTCATATGAGTTCTTTATCTGAGGAACTTAAATGTTGCAACAACTGTAAAAGAATCATGGAATCAAACACTACACAGCACACTGTTTGCCTTGATGTAAGCTTTAAGCAATATAACTTAGTTCACTCTTTATATATGAAGCTCGTAAGAACTCTTGTGCTTACTAAAGGGAGTCAGTGGGAAAGACTATGCAGGACTCAACGTAGCATCTGTGTTTCTACAGAAATACTCAAAATAAAATGCCATGATAGAAATAAGTTATGTGATTTTTCCTGGAAGTGCTTTTATTTTAGATAAGTGGCTGAGTAGATCAACTCGCTGTATTAGCTGACCAAATCAATTAGTTATATCAGCTGAGGGAATTAAGCAACTGTGTTACTGATTGTACCTGAGTTCACCCAAAGATTATGAATGTCTTCCTGAGCTAGTCAGACTAGTGTTTTGGGATAGATTTTATATATGACTTAGGCCAATTTGCAGTATGGAGAGTGAATGATCAACAAAAAGACCTTGGAAGAGAACAATGGGCTTGAGATGGTTTAAGTGTATATGTTACTTTCCAGATTTGGGGGATACTCAGTATTATGAGGGTATATTATAGAGAATGATAATGAAATTGTGTTTATATTGTAACTGAAATGTACATTGTAATTACTATACTTTGCTGAGCATAATTTGTGCTTGTGTTGTGATTTAAATATATTGCTGCATTACTCTGCTAAATCAAAATACTGTATAACATCAAATATCTTCATGGAAGTAAATTTGCTGTCAAACACTAAACCTTCTAAAAGGAGTCTAGTCAGGGAGCATTAGAATGTGATGCTTGGTTTATTGCTATCTTGTCTTTATGTATAAAGAGCAAGCCTGATTTCATTTCCATTGGAAACACTGACATAGAAAACTTTTCATGGACCATGAATCTCAAACCTCTGCAGTGCTCCAATGAAGCTGAGCTATAATGCAGAAAAAGAATGTAAAATACTGAGAAGTTAAAGGCAAGTGAAAGAAAGTATGACTACTTAACTTAGTATTTCCATCATGCAGCAGAAAAAGAGGGACTTCTGGATTCAGGGTTCCTGCTCAGGTATTTGCTTATATGCTTAGCTAATGTGGGTTTAAAGCATCATCTTTTGGAAGGGAAAGGATAAGAAAAGTTATAAGCATAACCCTATGACATAAGACTGTGAGAATTACCTCTTAAATTAAAATCTTCATGATGTTTTTATACTGAATAACCATAAGGACTTCTGGAGAGAATAACAGCGCTAACTCTATGTATGAGCCAGATATTTCAGCTTTGAATAACTTTCTGAGATTTCAAAATAGAATTGTCCTTGAAGTTTCTCCTAAGTAAGTCTTTACAGTATCTTGCTTTTGGTAAATAAATATAGCTAGTCGTCTATCACTCCTCTGAAGTTATAATATACTTACTATCATAATGCGGATACCACTTCCTGAGGCAGAGAGAGATTTTGTAATACAGAATGTTTGAGGGTCTAGTTCCTTTATTGGATTTAAGTTCTGAATCTATTTTTTCATAATGTTAAGGCTCAGCAGGGCCGAAAAAAAATTAGGAAAATAACGCCTTAATCTTCCTTGAAAATTATCTTATAGCGAGGAAAACTCTTGGGGAACAGTAAGAATACACTATTTTGAGCTGAAAATTTTCTTAATGCCTCCTCCTACAGTAATATTTTCATATCTTTCTAATGTGGGATATAGCTAAAAAAATAATTCTTTGAAGTATATATGCTATGTTGTGCTTCAGTCTTCTACTCTGAAGCATATTTTACATGTAGCAGTTGTTCCAAGTCCACATAGTCCCCTCTTGTACTGTAGAAGTTGAGAGGTTCTTTAAATGACACCCTATGCCTTTCCTTCCTCTTGGAATTTCTCTTCAGAACAGTGTTTCAGCAGTAGTTTCTTCTTCTCATTATGGGCAGAACAAAGTAAAATCTTTTCAATATAGGCAGTGAAAACTTATGAGCTCTTAGCTGTATACAGTCTAGACAACATTATATGAAAGAAGTTTAATATTTTATTAACATTTTAACTGTGAGAGATGCAACAAAACCAAGTAGTTTCAAAGATTTTTGAAAACTGAGCAGCTACAGCATCTTCCTTTTGAAGATTTAAAGACCACTCTGAATAATAGATGAAGGATGGAGGAGTGTGGTAATGTTGGGAGCCTTTCATCTTTCAGTTACAAATTCAAAACTAACCTATAACAGTATTGACCTTATTGACCAGAATAATACGTAAAGCACTTGCTTAAAATATATTATAACCTCAGCTGTCTTCTTACCTGTCTCACAATACCACCATGCTGATAATTGTTTCACATTATCAGTCATTAACAATTATTTTCATTACATTCTTAAAGCAGTCAGAAGAATATAATATTAGAAAAGAAAATGTTACATTAATGCCCACAGTGGATTATTAACAAAGACAAAAAATGTAGGGTAAAGCAAGGTAATATTTTTAAAGGTATGAAAGTAAATACTAGAGGAAAATAACTTTCTTTGAAGAAAGTTCATTATTAAAAAAAACACAAACCCTCTATAATATGTAACTAATACTGAGTGGGGAGTAATCCTTTGAGTTCAGTAGCATATAAATTTAGGAGTACTCGAATAGAATAGACTATTTCAGTTGCAAGGGACCTGCCATGAGCATCTAATCCAACTGCCTAACCACTTCAGCACTGACAAAACGTTAAGATGTGTTAAGGGAACTTTCTAAATGGCTTTTAAACACTGATGAGCTTTGGACACTGACCACCTCTTTAGGAAGCCTGTTCCAGTGTTTGAGCACTCTCTCTGTAAAAAATGCATCTGTTGTCAGCTGTGTTTGATGTGATCTTGAAGAGCTCCTGTCAGCTAATAAAATGATGATGTTTTATGTGACAGGAAGAAATGTTCCTATTTTGTCCTTGTCAACTGTACTAGGTTACTGATCAAAATAATAGCACTTCTATAATGCTAGAAAGTGACAGAACAGCTGTTGAGCATGAAGACAAAGGCTTCCCTGCAATATGTGGATAAATCTGTATTATTTCATAATATGATATTTGTACCTGATTTTCTTACATTTAGTTTAAGATACTCAGTAAAATATATTTATATAAAATGAAAATATATTTATTTTTCATTTCTTTAGGAATTAAAAGGTCACGTATTTGGAAAAGTGGAAGAAAGTCAGAAATGTTCTGTCTTCTCTAAACACTTTCATTAATATGGCACCTGGATAATTACCAATATGTACTGATGTACATAGCTTTTTGTTTATATGACTATCATTCCCGTTGAAAAAATACTCTAAAGACACATAGAATCATAGAATCGTCTAGGTTGGAAGAGACCTTTCAGGTCATCTAGTCCAACCAGCAACTTATCTCTGACAAAAAAAACAACATCCCATCACTAAACCATCTCGCTGAGCATATGTCAACCTGTTTTTTAAATACCTCCAGGGATGATGCCTCAACCACTTCCCTGGGCAGCCTGGGATGCCTCAACCACTTCCCTGATATCCAACCTGAACCTACTCTGGTGCAACTCAAAGCCATTTCTACTGGTCCTGTAGCCTGTGACTTGGGAGAAGAGACTGACCCTGACCTCACTACAACCCCCTTTGAGGTACTTGTAGAGAACAATAAGGCTTCCTCTCAGCCTCGTTTTCTCCAGGCTGAACAACCCCAGCTCCCTCAACCTCTCCTCATAAGGCTTACTCTCCAGACCCCTCACCAGCTTTGTTGCCCTTCTCTGGACCTGATTCAGTACTGCAATGGGGTTTTTTTGTGGTAAGGGGCCCAAAACTGGACACAGTACTCAAGGTGGAGCCTCACCAGTTCTGAGGGGGATGATTACCTCCCAGTTCCTACTTAGCACACTTCCTGACACAGGCCAGGATGCTGTGGGCCTTCTGCACCACCTGGGCACACTGCTGGCTGTTGGCCAACACTCCCAGGTCCTTTTCAGACAGGCAGCTCTCCAGCCACTCTTCCCCATGCCTGTAGCACTACATGGGGTTGTTGTCACTCATATGTTGACACACGACAAGCCCTATTAATAAAATATGGACTTGATATCTACAGGAGATCCTTTTCACTCAGAATTTCTAAAGGTCTTTCTGATCAGTCTGATCACAATGACCACCCTCCAAAGACAAGTTATCGACAATTGACCGATGTGTGACAGGTCTGTCTTAGCCTGTTATGTAACCACAAAATAAACTGCTTATCTACCAATATTCCTTGTTTAGGAAGTATTCTGACACGTATTGAATAGGCATGAAAAGTGTAAAAACACTGATGGATTCATTCAGTTTTGGCTCAGGAAAGCACTGCCTAGGTATGTAGTTAAAACAACTAGACCCCTGAGTGATTTTTATCTTGAGATTCATTGGACAGTGTACTTTCGTCCTATGATAGTACCTCCTCCTTAAAGAGCAGGTTAATTTAGCAAGTGTAAATTTTCCATTCTTAATGATGTAACACTGTATGGATAAAATAATTTAGGATTCCTTCCATTATAGAGAAGGTTAAAAAGGGAGTCTGACTTTCTAACCAGTTGAGGAGGTGATATTTTTTCTATAAAAGACCAACCTGGGAGACAACTTCTCTGAAAACTTAATAATAATAAGCTAAGCAGGACCCTTTTATGCTAATTCTGGTACAATTAATCTCTCAGTATGGAAGAAGGGGAAAAACGTTCCTCTGTCAACCAGATTAGCTGACAATGACATCCAAGATTATTAACAGAAGAGAATGCAAAGACAAAGTATGAATTGTATATACCAAAGAAGCCTCTTTAGATCTTTTTGAAGAATAGAAAGAACTAAAAAAACCCATTGAGTAGAAGTGGGAGAGAAGAAAATTCTATTCTAATTCTCCCCGAGGTTATAAATAAGTATTTTTCCATACTGTCCTGGTTTGAGGTAAAGCAGGACCAATTTTCTGTTCAGTAATTTTACTTTTTAGCTAGGCCTCTTACAACTAATTAAACTCAGAAATTAACAGCATATTGTGCAGAAACTCTTTGGTCTTGGAGTGGGAGACCTGATTATGCCAAGGAATGGTATGCAGCAAGGTTCCTGCTGATACTTATTGTTATAACAACTGAAGTCACCTAAAATTGTTGTTTGCCCAATTAGAGGGTTGGAAGTAGAAAAGCACAGAGGAGTCACACATTCAGGGAGGAGCAGACAGGACAGGTGACCCAAAACTGACCAAGAGGGTATTCCATTCCATCTCATCTGCACCCTGCTCAGTATATATATGGAGGAATCAAAGAGACAATTCTCTTTCTTCAATTGCCAGTATCCAAGGAAGACTCAGCCCATCTGCTTTTGATAATTCTAAAAATTGGAATCTGAGTATTCCTCATTCCAGATCCAGAATCCAGCTTCCATCAGTCACTGATTCCAGTCTATGACTTTTCCTGTGCCTGCTGGTGATGTGCTTGTCATCCTGGGTGCTTGATATGGTTTTGTATATATTATATACATTTAAAAAAATATTTTTTCATTAATTTATGAATATTTTTATCAAAAGAATTTTCCCCTAAACTCATTAAAATAATAATAATAATAAAAATCTCTTTATCTCTCACCATCTGTCATGCTGATTGGCCCATCCAGCCCAAACCGCGATATCATATAACCACCATATAATTATAGGAAAACTGTGAGTTATTAATTCTTCCAAATATTTTATTTACTATCTTTAGATTTTACCCCTAGGAAACTTAGTAAACAACAGGAATAAAAATAATAGTACTTTATACCACTAACTTACTACCAGATATATTGAACCTTTGCCTCCTGCTTTAAAATTACGGTGTTGAAGAAAATTACTGTCTTGGAGAAAATTGTTATTGACATTAATGTCTGCTAAATACATCCATTCTATGTTCAGTTGGGACCAGCAGAATTCACTCATGAATAGGCTATTGCCTTTCTAAATGTAAGCGTAGCCATCCCAGATAAATCTACTCTATGGTAAAGTATGGATGCATATCTAATAATTCATTCTATGGTCTCAGAATACTTTGAATGTTGCAGTCTCATACATAATTTATCGATTTATTCATTTGATTCTATTATTTTGAGATGACATGGTCCATGGGAATTTTGTTCTATACATTACTAATGAAAACAATTAAGCTTCACTTTGCTTGAATGAACCTCACATTATTGAAGCAAGTATTTTTTCATATAAACTGAATAGAACTCAAGCACCAGCTTTATAACCCCTGTTATTGCAAAAATACAGATTTTTCTTGTGAATACTTCCCACATAAATACAGATGACTAATAAAGCAGACTATAAATTTGTTAGTCAGCTTTCATCTAATTTTTATATGTGTAGGTGCAAAATCAAAAAATATACAAGGAACAGAATTCGTAAAATAGACAATGGCTACCCACAGAACTTAAACATGCCCAGAGATATTTTTTTCCTGACTTTAACGCAAGAAGACTATGTGGTTCAAAGAGATATTTCCCTTTTATTAAAGTTAAGGCACTAGTTGACATCAATAAACAAATGAGTCAGAAAATGATGCAATCTTTTGACTGAACGAGTAGTATAAAAACTGATTAACAAACCCACTATAAAATATAGCACAGGAATTTGTCAAAGCATATTAACCGTAAGGAGTGTTATAAAGTGATATGTCTTTGAAGATTTCAGAGGCCTCAGAGCCACCCCTTTCCTCCAGAACTTCAGTTCTATGTCACTGAAATGTATTTCAGTCTCGATTCATAATTTCTTGTCCCTAATTCCCTATGCTAGAAAGTCACAATACAGAGCACTCCCTAATTATTCTTGAGGGAGACTGCACATTCAAACCCAGTGCAACTGGAGACTGTTGTGGTTAACACTGGGTAGGAATATTCACTGCTTTAGTATGGAAGCTCTTCTCTGTTAATACAATAATCTGGACTATATGAGTGTTGAAACATAAACTAGAGTAACTGAAAATTCTTGGCTCCAGAAACCTAGTGTGTTCCTTTTTTGCACATAACAAGAATCTGGGTGTGGCATGCTAGAGTATTCACAGGAATCCTTGGTGTTAATAAATTTTCAGCTCTTTGAATTGATATGGGAAGAACAAGAAAGAAGAAATAATTCAGCATGTGGCCTTCTTATTTAAGCAAAATGAAGCCTACATATAATAAACATCATTACTTTGATTATATTCGTATCCAAAGAAATTTCTGTTTCCTTACAAATCCTAGCACTAATCCTAACTCTAGCATTTTACAGTCACAAAGTGCCTTCAGGCAGAACTACAGATCAATATAAATCACTGGCCTTTAAAAACACTGTCTCCAGTTTAGCCCTGAAGTCTGGTGCAGAATTAATAAACTGTTTTCTTCAGTTTTGCCTTTCTAGCACAAACCTTCACGTAAATTAATGTATGAAATGTAGTATGGATGTAATGTTACTGTATGTAATGTAGTAGTTGTCAGTAGGTCCACAAACTTTTGGAAACCTCTTCACACACTTTGAACTCCAGGTCATGTGTATATTAAACATTAAAATTAAATATTGAGATAATCTTTTTATGAAGATAAAGCATAAAAGAAATTTGAATTTACACCTTTATCTTAACTGCAGACAGATCTCTGATATGTAGATAGCACAGTGGAATACCATGATACGATCCTTAATTTTTTGACACTGCAGCCATACTTTTGGTCTTCAAAAATGCTGATGTTTCTCCAAGAAAAAGCAATAAGCAATAGTTATGTTTAATTTAAAGTCTATTCTAAAGTATATTAATAATCTTAATCATACCTAAGCAAATAATGCTTTTACGAAAACTCAATATTGACCTTCCATATTTTAAGGTGTTACTTTGATCCAGAGATCACTTAAATTTGTGAAATAATCAAGCCCTTGAACTCTTATCTTTCTGATATTAAATGATGATTCAATAAATGAAAATGTGTCCTTTTAGACTTTAACCTGAGTTCTAATATTTTTTAACAAAAATTCCAGGCATCCATGTCTTCCCCTCAGTCCCCCAGCTCATTCCAAATTAGATTCTTGTTTCTCTTTTGGCTGTGGAAAAACGTCTCTCATGAGACTTTTCACTGCAATTTGTTACAGTTCCCTCTTAAATACCTATCTCCACTAGTCCAGCTAAATTTTGCTTTGACCTTGAAATAGTGACTTTTCCCCATCACTTTCTATACAGAAGGCCCATTGATAGCAAAGATAACTGCTTAGACTTGTTCATATCCATTATCATTGAATGGTGACTGCTTTGGTAAAAAAATAAGCTATTAGAGCTATGAAGATTATTAAGTCTTCCAGCACAAGAAGTTGCACAAAGAAGGTTTATGTCCTTCATTGGTAATCCAGTAGGTCTAAATTAAAAAGGCTAGGTCATAACACTGTATTTTGGTCCCAAGATCAATGTTTTCTGCTTGATGGACACCTGCACTGAGGACTGCAGCTCACCCTGCTTCTCCTGAAATACTCTTTTCAAAGACTGAGTCATCTTCCTGCCAGTTAAATTATTTGATCCATCGTGTTTTTGCTCTTTTGTGATTACCCTCTGGGATGTCTCAGCTTCTTTTGACTACCTTAGCCCCCAGTTTGAATGTCTATTTTACCATATCTTTAAGCCATTCACCAGAGATGTTCTTGTTCTACTGTTGATGCTTAATGCAAATTGTCTGCAGCACGGGCATCATACTCACCACTGTTTTTCTGCACTTACAAATTCACTGTATTTCCACTCCTTCATACCACTTCAGTGCTAAATTTCTGTTTCTGTTCTATCAACAATTCAATCACTGACTTCAAACACATGATTTTGCACTCTACAGTGACAAGTTCCCTTGTTATTTTCTTAATAGATTAGTCAAGGTTACCACTGTCCACATACTACAGCAACCTCAATATCTTCTTCAGTTTTAGTGGTTTCTTGACTGACTGAAAATGTTTTTTCTACTTCTCTCAATTCATCTCCTCATTTCCAGCTACCATAGACAAAGCACCTTCTGGATGATTCACATCCCTAAACTTTCCTTTGGATGGAAGAAAAAAATTTCCATACCTACCCTGGAGAGGAAAAGTGGTGATCTGTAAATATGATAGCAACCATCTCTAAAATCCTAGTGAGAAGTTTCTGATGACCAGAGTCAAGACAATGAAATATTGAACATTTGTTTTCAGTTTTTCTTTCTATTCTGTTCTAGTTTTATAGTTTCTGGCTGCAGTTCCAAAGCACCTGGGATTCTCAGAGCCCCATCCAAAAGGATCTGAGCTGCTTTCATTCTGTGACATTCAAGCTGTGACATTCCTTCTCCTAGTCATTTCATTTAGATAATTTTGTCATNATATAATTATATAATAAAAATAAATTATAAAATAAAAATAATAAATAATTATATAATAAAATAATAACCAATTATTATTTATTGGTTAATACATCAGAGAGACATTAACAAAGCTAGATAAAGCATTAATATTTTTACAATTCCATGAAGAAACTTTGCTGACCATTAGTCACCAGCTAGCAGAGGAAAGGTTTCTACTGCTCCTTAAAACAGGTTGATTATTAATGTTGTACATTTGCCACCTTCTGAGTCCCTTTTCTTTCTTTTAGGAATTTATACCTCTTATGTTTATACTTTCTCTTTTTACTCTTTGAAATGTTAGTGAACCCTTTTATCAACAGCCTTACTTGTCAGAAATCTTACTTTTCTTACTTTACATAGTTATACTCTAGAGAATTTCTTACAGATTTTTCTTATAATCTAGCAATTATCTCAGAAGTCTGAGTCAAGGTTATACAGAGCTGAGCTTTGGATCTCACAGAGCAGAACAAGAGGAGGAAGTTACGCACCTCTTCTTCTTTCTACTTTTCAGCTTCAGTCTTGTTTTTTACCTAATACATCCTTTCCTCCATTCCTCCCTCTCTCACCATCCTTTTCCTTTTTTCTCTGCCTCCTCTCCCCCCAACTTCAAGATAAAAGATGGTGCCAAAGTAAGAAAGCCTCAGCTCTTGGCTGAGCTACAGAGGAACTTAACAAAGCTACAACTGCTAACACTTTCCAAAGTCTCTTTCTGTTGACCCTAGCCTCCTTCTCAGCTGCAGCACTAGAAAGCCTACAGATCAGTCAGACCTAGACAGGACAGGCTTCTGTTCCTCTTGCTGATGCTGAAATCAGCACCATCCATGTCATTTGTCTTTCATCTAGCTTCTCAAGTGTATTATCTTCAAGAAGACCAGGCATAGGATAATTCTAAGAGTGTCAGGGTTAGCTGAAACACCCAGCAAAAACAACCTTGTTTTGAGCCTAAGACTGTTGAAAATTTCACAAGAGGCATAATTATTTAGTCTTCCTTTCCATAGTTTTAACCTTAACTTTGACTCTAAGCTTAGGCACTGAGCTTGAGAGGGAGCTACAGAGCTGAACTTGATGACCCTGTTTGGTGTCTGTTTTTAGCACAAGTCAAATGTCCTCAGCCTTCACCTTAGCTTAGACATCATTTCAAGAATTATGTGTAATTAGATATAGTCTGATTTTTTTCCTCCAAGAATCTGTAATCCTAGTCCAAATTTTGACCATGTACTCATATCTATTTTTCCTCATTTTATTCCCTTTATTTCTCTCTCTTTTTCTCCTCATTTTGTTTTTTTTTTTCCTAAAAAAAAAAACCAGCATATTTTTAATGTAATTTCTGTAATGCTTGAAGTTCTGGAAGCAGGGAGTATTTTCTATTTATTATTAGTTATTTGGTTGTTAACAGTTCTGAAATAGTTAATAGTTCTTTGCTTTTATTAATTCTTCAGTTAACTTGATTTTTAGAGATAAAAAAAATCCAGTTTCTCAGATAATTTCACATGCTGAAGTGACATCTATTTTCAGGTGTTATGTAAACCACCTGTTGTTGTGTAATTAATATGTTTTCCATGACCTTTGCTATTGCTGCCAAGAAATCTGATCAATGTGAAAATATGTATAACACTAAGCTGGTTTAGCTTCAGTACAGCTGGGATTGTGAGCCCAGATTTCTTAGGTAATAATAACCAGCCATTCAATTTTTACTCATTAGTGCAGTGGATCTACTCCTATTGATGCATAAGTAAAAGATGCAACAATATATGTTGTACACCCAAAGGAAACAGTTTCTTTTTTCTCATTAAAATCTTATTGATCTTTGTTTAACATTAAATTTAGAATGGATTGATGGCTAACTGCTACTTTGGCCTTACTTTCATATGCTTTCAAATACAATAGCAGGATGGTTGCTTTATTTTGATTTTACTTTGTCATGTTTCCTGTGGAATGAGGATGTTTTTCAGGTAACGGAGTGGCTTCTGTCTTATTAAGTGTCCTTGTGGGAAAAACAAAAGCAAGCAAACAAACAAAACCAAATCCAAACTGATGTTTTCCCTCAGATATTTAAGGTACCATATCTTGGAGTGTGTAGCTGAAGTGAGACCTAAATCTGTTACCAGTAGACAATACTAAAGATTCAGGGAAATAATGAGTTCAGTCTTGTAGATCATATTGCAATCCCACTTCCATCAGTACTTCCCCTCAACTGTTGAGGGGGGGGATGGCTGATGTTTCCATTTATTCTTAATACTCTTTCTTTATACTCCTAACTCAAGACAACTGAAGGTAAAAATACAACTGATGGGTAGATGGGTGAATAGATAGATAGACAGACAGATAGATCAATTGATCGATCATAGAGTGACTGACGTTTGGCTTGCAGCCAAATGCCTACTTAGATACTTGCACACTCCTTCCCTCTGAATGGGAAAGGGGAGAAAACAGGAAGAAGAGGAACAAGAAAGCTTGTGGGTCAAGATGAAAACAGAGTTTATTTCCCAATTACCATTGCAGGCAAATTAGACTTGACCTGGTGAAATGAATTAAATTTATTGATAATTACAATAAATATTTTGGTTAGTGAAAAACAAAAAGACACACATTAAAACAATGGCTTTCTTCTTCCTCTTTCCCCAGCTCAACTTCACTCCTTCACTCAAGACTCCTGTCCCCCCTCATGACAAGAGATGTCATGAGAGATGAGGTGTGTGGGGGTGTTACAATCAGCATATAACAATTTTTCTCTGCCACTCCTTCCTTCTTACACTTTTCTTCTTTTCCACTGTGGGTTCTCCATGAATGGCGACTCCTTTGGAAATACTTATCTACTCCAACACAGGCCTTCTGTGGTCTGCAAGAGAATCACTGTTCTAGCACCATGGAGCACTGCTGCCTCCTTGTTCTTCTCAGACCTTGGTCGTCCCTTTGCTTTTTCTCACTCTTCTTGTTCCTTCCTCCTCTTTCTGTGGTGCTTTCTGCATTTTTTGAACACTTTTCACCTTCCGGCCTGGATGATTCTATGATTCTGTGATTCTATGATTCCTTGTCCAAGGGGATCAGCTGTCCAAGCTGGTGGGTCAATCTGAGCCAGCTGAAACTGCCACAGGGCAGCCTTGGCCTCTCCTCACAGTGGCTGCCCCTGCAGGCACCCCTGGTCCTGTAATACCAACACCTTAACACATACACCCAATATAGATAAGTAGATAGATATATTAGTGTGAACATATAGAAATACAGAACACTGTTATGAATAGTTGTTTAGGATGTGATAAAATAAATAAATAAATCTTCATTTAGTCTATTTATGCTACATTTACACCAGAAATACCCCCCTCTCTCTCTTTTTCACCTCTTCCCCCACTTTTTTCACTCTGTTCCTTGTGAGGAGGTAATGCATCTGTGTGCATCTGGTGGCCTTTGAGAGGGTCTACCCAGAATCTTTCAGCATCTGCGATTAGACCACTCCTTTAGTTGAGAACGCTTGACACCTTACTGAGTACTGTTCAATATACTCCTTTGAATGGATCTCATGTCAACCTCTGGTCTGCTTGTGGAGTTAACTGACTATTATGGTCAATTGCCCCTTTGGTATCATCTGAAGCCCAGAAAGATTTAGTCTTTCACTATGAAACTCATTCCATTTCTTCCTTATCTATAAGACAGTCTGTTTCTTAATTAAAATAATTTTTTTGTTTTATTTTCACTTCCTTAGACACGGTTATTGCAAAAATTGGAATATAGCAGGGCATTGATCTCTGCTTTTGATCTGTAAAATGTAAATATTTGCATATGTGCAAATATTTGAAATGTAAATATTTGCATATGTGCAAATAACATGTAAAATGTAAAAAAAGACAGCAGTATTTTCTTGAGAAAAATTATGAAGTATTGAATAAATAAAATTGCTAAAAGAAGGTTTACTTTCTCTCTTTTCTGTAGTAGATTGTTGAGACAAAAAAAAATAAACAAAACAAACCAAACAAAATTAACAAAATGAGACTACTTTTTAAATTGTACCTTAGTTTAAAAGGCTTATTTTCTCTACATTGGAAAAAACTTGATTTTCTTTTAGTTCACAGATATCAAACAATACATCTAGGAATACTTTACGCTGCAGAAAATATCTGTGCTTCATACTCCGTAGTATTCTCAAGCATATACTTCCTCAATGTGTAAAGTCGCATACAAAAATTTGACCTGAATTTTCTAAACTGCAAACAATGATCAATCATGAGCTAGGATTTTCAGCTTCAACTATTGATCACTAAGAAATACAAACCATACCATGAAGACCTTTATTTAATTATAATTTTAGACCATATAAATTCAGATAAAGCTATTGTTTTTAAAGTTATTGCTATTTGAGCTGCAGAATTAGACTTCAATACGTTTCTCTGATAGAAAATTTTATTAATTTAAAATTTTCACCACTTGTCTGTTAAAGATCAAAGGATGTTATAGCGAGTTCAATCTATACAATTCAAAGTGGAAAACATATAGGATCCCTCTCTAACAGAAGTTAATTTAATTCAATCCCAGAAAAATATTTGACTTCAAAAGCAGTTGTATCCGAGCTGGTCAGTCCACTTTACCAAAGTTCAAGATATAACAGTCCAAGAACAAGTGACATTGTTATAATGCTAGTGTGAAAAGTGAGAGAAAAAAACACCATTGATTTACTCAGACTTTTTATATGTTGGTGTGCATTTAAGATAGTAAAGGATAATGTGACCTAATTGACATAGGAGTCAGAGAAAGCAGAATGAAATAGAATTGAATAGGCTCTAGTTCTTTTGAAGGTATTGGTCAATTCCAACATTTGAAATAAGTCACCATGTAAAATACATAATGATTTTATTTTGTTAAGTTTAGCTACTTATGAGTAAGAATAGCTTTTTGAACAAATTTATAAAGGATTTTAGTAGCAAGTGCTCACTAGATAAGAGTATATAATTACCTTTCTAAAGTGACAATTGTGGGAAAAATATAGAAGCTTTCTGAAGTAAGTAGATTGATTATTTCAAAGTGTGAATGGATTTAGTCTTGAGAGAAGCCACAGTACTTTGGAGAAGTTAGGGTGTACAGTTAGTCACCTATTCAATTCTACTATATAAAAACTGTCAGAATTTCATACTAAGTAACCAAACAAAAAGGAATACAGAAAGGATAATTCATGCTGGGGGGACAGAATATATTCAACATAAATAAAATTTCCTGTACATTTAGCTTCATAATTTCATGCTTGAGATGCCAGTACTTCAGGGATAACAAAAGGTAAAATGATGCTGACTCTAAGTGAAACGAAAAACCATTTGGATGTGAACTCTAGCTTTTTTTTTTTTTCCTAAATAATAAAGAGCAATTGAAATTAGAAATATGCTTAATGGCGCAGAAATAATTTGAATGCCACCAAAGATAATATGGAGTTAACTCCCTGCTTGTCTACTTTATTTCTGACTCAGTTTAACTAGCAGACTTCACAAACTGCATTTTATATCTGAGGTTCCTAACAAATGTGAATGTACCTATGATTCAATATGATAAAGGTGGTGAGGCTCATCAGTAAATAAGATGTATAATTGTAATAGATGGAATTAAAATATAGCAAAGGGTTGCACACATCTTAATAAAAAATTCTGTTCTAGTAATATTCAGTCAATAAATACAGGTACAGCAAGATCAGTGCTGCCCACCATTAGAAAATAAAAGATAAACTACTAGTAACATTATTTGCAATCATTGTTTTACTGATTAAATGTCTTCCTGGATTTGCAGGGGCTGATCTGTAGGAAGACTGGGTGGGCTTAAACTACAGCTCTGATGGAATGTGTTAATGAATATTTAACCTCATTGTTGAGTTACTTATATGAACTTTCAGGTGACATTAATAACAATGGCAGTGATAGTAGGTCAATGACTATCTCTTGTAAATATCTAATCTGTAGACCTTAATGGCATTAATTATGGACTCATAGAATACCGGGTTGTAAGGGATCTCAAGTATCATCTGGTCCAACTTTTCTTGTCAAAAGCATGACCTGGGCAAGATGGCCCAGCACTCTGACCGAAGCGTCCAATGTTGGGTAATTCATTGCTTCCCTGAGGAGATTATGCCAACAGCTGATTGTTTTAATTGTGAAAAAATTTCCTCTTGTGTCCAACCAGTGTGTCCTCAGGAGCAACTTGTAGCCATTATCACTCTTTTCTCCCCGAAGGCAGCGTACCTCTTGTGGAATCAGGCTGGCAGATGGGTGCCTCAGTGACTCTTAATGGAGAGTCATTCACTATGAGCACTTGTCATTTCTTTTTGCAGCATCCACTGTGTGCTGCTAGTACAATTTCTCCTTTAAGACCTTGTTTGTGGTTATCTACAGCTGTTAAAACTTCAGATCTGTTTTCAGTTGTAATTATGGATGGTGGGGACTGAAACAGAGTCCTGCTTTTGTGGGTCACCAGGTTCCAAAGTGCTTCATTCTGTGCAGTGTCAGCCACAAGAACACGGTTCTGAAATCGCTTGTCTATCTCCATCTTGGCCTCTGTAATGCTGCACAGCCTTTTAACTCTTTCCTGTAAATCAGTCACCTGGTGCAACAGTTCACCAATCTGTGCACATCTTATTGCGATACTTTTCTTCAGGAGAAGGGTATGGGTACTCACTGCAACCTACCATCTATATTGAAGTCTCTTTCCTTACCAGTTCCATCTGGGTGGAAACAACAGACACTTCAGGGGATTTCTCTATAGAAACACTGGTTTTGTCTCGAATGCAAGTGCCCACCTGCCTGGCAGAGACCTCTTTAGCTGGTACAGTGACTACGCCCTTCTTGTGCTGCCTTCCACACAACTCCTGATCACTAGCACTCCCTAGACGACTTTCTACAGGCATGTAGGTGATTGCAGTTGTTCTGGCAATGCTGACATTTTATTAGCATCTCCTATGAGAGCTGCTGGCTCCTGCTGGGTCTTTTCATTGCCCTAGCATTTCACTGCCTCAGGAAAACTCCCTGTAAACTGAGATCTGCCACTCTGCTGCAGGTTGAGCTGGCTCCAGAGCCGCTCCTCTCTGAGTTAAGATATTACCAAATATCAGTAATAAATATATTGGAAAGTAAACTTTGGAGTCATGCAGACTGACATGTTCAATGTGAGAATTAAATGGAGTATTTCCACAGAATGGGACAAAAGATAATTTATTACTTCTGATTGGATTAAAAAAAAGGCGCTTATGGGGATTATATATCTGGAGAAGACAAAGGTTCTGGGAGGAAAAAATATAAACACTTCTCACCTTTTTAGATATTTAAGAATTATTTAGTTTCTAAATGGTAGCATTTTTTCTTACTTTTAATTCTGGCATTCTTGAGCAGTTCATTGTTGCTTTCCAAGGCACTTTTTAATGCACTATAAATATTCACATAAAACCGCTTAGATATTGAAAATTTCAAAGCTCAATGTTCCAATAAATAAAAAGTAAATCACTTTGATTTCAGAGATGGAAAACCAAGTTGTTAAAACAATATATGACTTAGCAGCTATTTAAGTGAATAAGCTATTAACTAGCTTTAAGTGAATTCAAATAAAGAATATGATCATGCAAAAAAAATACAGATTTCTCTGGTGAAAGCCAAGACTAAATCTGGCAAAATTTGTTTGAAATAATAGAATTCTGAAAAATTATATACCTGTCAATAAATCCCAGTGAATTTTATACAAGAAGAATATTGCCAATGTGTTATACACAGTGCCCAAGTGGTTGTTTGGTTTTGTTTGTTTGTTTGCTTGATTTAGGTGTTTACTTTTTCCTGATTGAAAAACTGATTGCAACTTTTTTTGACTAAACATGGTTACTAAGCTTGCTAATATGTTTTTAAACAATAGAATGATATATTACATTTCTGTTCTGCTTTATATATAATCATGGCTGGAGTGATTGATTTTTTAATATAATATTTCTATGTTGCTCTTCAAACTGACAAGTTAACAATAATTTATTTCAGCTAAGGTAGCTAATTTTTTTTTTTTCCATTTCCTAAGTGGATTTATGTCTCTTATATTAAATATATGAACATTAAGATAATAATTTAAAAAATAATTTCTCATAGGGCAAAATGTTAAAAGAGAAAAAAATATGAGAAAATCAGAATTATTTGGAATGATAAATGTTAAGACCTCTGTAACTACAGAAAAATTTAATTTCAAATAAAAATTTAGTATCAGATATTAGGCTGAGAAAGGAAAAAAGACAAAAACAAGAGTGGGTAAAAATAAGAAAACAAATAAGAAATCGATCCTAAATATGTAAAATCATAAAATTATATATCTTTTAAGACATGTGAACTTTTAAAATTATTACCAATATGATGACATGTGCACATTATGAAACTTTATAGAACACTTTAGTCAAATAATTAAATTTATCTCAACATAAAAATGAAAGAAAACAAATAGTAGAAACAAAAAAAAAAATCTGTCTGAAAAAGTATAGCATCCACTACCTGAAAGGAACACCTCAAAAAGAAAAAATCTCCACTGACAGAAAAAAATTGTTTAATCAAAAGAGTTTTGCCAAAACATGCCTCTTCCTTCCCCCAATAAATAAAAATATAATCCAAGCAGGAGTGAAAAAGCCCATATTCTATATAAAAAACATTATATATTCCACGAAAAATTCTGAATACTTGCTCTGGTATATTTAGTAAGCTCAATATTTTTTATTGCCTCCTTTTCTCTCTACCCCCACATCTTCTCAATAGAAGCATTACAGAAGATTTAGCAGGTATAGTGGTGCTTTAAGACAGTTATACAACCCAGTATTTCCCCATTTCCCACTTAGATTAGAAGAAATTTGTAATATATAAACATTGTTTCAGGATTATCACCAGGATTATCAAGTGTAGAAGCTGTTGCCTACTGAAAGACACTGGGAATAAAACAAAACTCAGAATGGGTGTTTCTGGTAAGGAAGATGACCCGAGAGGGCTTTGAATACTATGGCTACATCTGTGGTGGCAAACTAAACTGACCAATAGATACACAGGAATGATAGAATATGGTATCCTGCAGCATTTAATTACTGCCTATACCATAGTTTAAAGAGTAACATGGAGAACAGACTGTTCTCAACTGGCAGCCTAGTAATGGCTAATCTGTTCTAGAGGGTGACAGAATTCAATGCTATAGATATAAGCCATTCTATGACAACTGATCTCACTGCCAGGATACAGTCTCAGACACTTCCAAATTACTACAAAGGGCACAATCTCAGAAGCTGATCAAAGCATCCTGGGTGAATATGGTTGCCAGGTTTAACAGAAAAGGCATTAATTTTAGTTAAAAATGTCATAGGTGGTTTGAGGGCTCAAGGCTGGAACTGTAAGAATATAAAAGGCTAAATCCATCTTCTTTTCAGACTCCAGAAGCCAGCTAAATGTACCAGTATCTAACTTAAATTAAGAAGAATTTTCAAAAATAGATAGCTCCTGTATGTGAAAGTAAGAAATACAATTGAAGTGGAATTTGTGGACCATTGTATCCACCCCCTTCATGTTACAAATCATTCTACTAAAGTTTCAAAACTTTCTTATAGTTTCACACTTCCAATTATTTAAAGACAGCTTCCTAGAATCACAGAACTGTTTGAGGTATGAATGCATCTTTGGAAATCCTATAGGTCAACTGTGCATGTCAGAGCAAAGTTAGCTAGAGAAAGTACCTCAGAGTCATGTCCATTCCTGTTTTGATTGTCTCCAACAGGGGAATCCATAACCTCCCCGGGCAAGCTGTTCCATTTTTTGACCATCATCATAATATATTTTTAATACATGTTTAAACAGAATTTCCTGTGTTTCAGTTTGTGCTGATTGCCCCTTGTCCTGTCAGTGGGCACCACTAAAGAAGAATCTGATTCAATCTCCCTTTTTCCCTGTCATTGGAAATTTATACAAACTGATAAGATACCCTGCTAAAACTTCTTTTCCCCAGGCTGAACAATCCCATCTCTCTCAGTATCTCTTTGTATGACATGCTCCAATTATTTACAATCTTCTAGCTTTTCACCAGGTAGTCCAGTACATACTTCTCCCTTGTACAGAGGAGCCCAGAACTGGGCACAGTATTACTGGTGTGGTCTTGTCAAGGTGGAGTATGCAGGATCATCTCACTCAAGCTGCTTGCAACATTCTTTTGTTGTCTCATTCGGCCATGTTATTTCCACTTCTGTTTAAAACTTAGTGGTCCTTTCCAGAAAGACCTTACTGTTTTATCCTGGTCATCAACCAACCTTTCCAAAACGTCTCTGACACTGCTGTTTAGTAGTAGTTCTGTGACAGAATGATAATCCTTTTATTGAGACTCTTATAGTCAGGTTTTGTCTCAGAGAACATATGGTTGGTATTACTCTATAAAGGGTTTTGTGTGCTGTTTTACATATATTATTTTTGCTCTTCCTGTATGATACTATATTTCTTGTCTGTGCTGTTTACCTTTCAACTTCCTCAGAAAACCCCTGCATTTTACATGAAGACAACAGGAGGAAAACATAAAACATCTTTCTGAAGATCATCCCCTGGTGGAAAAAAAAAAAAAAAATCTATCCTGCTAACAGCATTCCAGTCATTTAAAACCTTTTCATTTTTTTACATAATGTTCATCTTTACAACACAATGATGATTCCTTCTTTTTTTTTGTGTGTGTCTTTTTTTTGGTCTTTTTTACTTTTTTGTTTTCCTTCAGTTCAACTAATGGTGCTGTCTCCACTATTTTTTCTATTGAAGTGCTATATTGTTTGCTGTAGTTCCTTTTTCTGGGAAAGCCATTATCAAAAATAAGTATGATTCATCTTTGGCTTTTCACTAGATTTTATTTTCCGTGAAATTTCTAAGTCTTTATTTTGTCTATCCTCCAATATTTATTAAGTCTTTTATAGTCGGAATATGCTCCACAGCACCACTTTGGGGCCCAGCAGCATTTGCCCTTAGAACTTCAGATACTTGCTTAGACCAAGAGCTTCCAGAATCACTTCTCCAATATGAAAATCTAAATACAAAGTATCATTGTGCTCCTACACAGTCTGCTATACACCCTACTAAGGGTATTGCTGACAGCTGTATTGTAGCTATGCGCATTTTCATTTGTTTAAAAACATTTTACACAGGAAAAGTTCTCTATGAAATATATTTTTCACCTGAAAAAAATACCAAAACAAAGAGAGGAATTCTATAACCATTTGAAAATTTAAATCAAGATTAAATGTCACTGCAGGAAAGTTCTGTCTTGAAAAATATTGAAATGGAAATTCTCAAAACCAAAGCAATTTTGAGTGATCTTCTATAGGACTATCTGATTTGTTCACCTGCCTATGTGAACTGTTAGCTACACCTATTTAATTTCATTTGCATGCACATTTATTGGGTTTCTTCATATTTCCTCTATAAAGAATCAAAGGTAGAGTAACTTATATGGGTGGCTGGTAACTTACACCAGTGTGTACTTAACAGTGATTTTCTCCTTTTCAGAATGTGAGAACTGCTAGTGAACAAAACAGCAGCAGACAAATTTATTTCTCAGCAGTTCTCAAAGTCCCACAGACTTTGGTGTTTGTCTACTGCAGCGGTCACATAGGTAGTTGTGGGTACCTATCACAAGAGTTGGATGCAGATAACTTCTCATACTTCCATACTTACTCTGTTAACAGGCTGAAAGAAGTCTATGAGGCCAGGCTGGGTGTACCAAATACAAAGGACACCATCTTCCCTATTTAAATCTTACTCGCCCCGGTTATGCAAGACAGAGGAAACAAGGATGCTGGGATTAGCATTGACTGCACTGATATCTAGACCCATAGAATCATAGAATGATTAGAAAGGACCTTAAAAATCATGGAGTTCCAACCCCCTTTCCATTGGCAGGAACACCTCCCACTAGACCGAGTTGGTCAAAGCCCTATCCCACCTGGTCTTGAACACTTCCAGGGATGGGGCACCCACAACATTGGTTGTCAACTTTCAACTCAACTTTCTCAAGTATTTTGATCAACTAAATAAATATAAATTAGAATATGACTCTACAAATCTAAAGTTCTGACTGAAATTCAATTGTGGCCCATATCATACATTCATATCAGAGCAGTTAAGAGATATCTGTTTTGATTTAGTGTGGGTCTGAAATCACACTCAGATTGATCTCCAGATACTGGATTCTGCCTTGCTCTCATAATGAAACACTAATAGAATATAAACTCATGGTTGTAAGAAAATAAAGTGAGTGGATACTTTAAAACATTTAGACAAATGACTCCTTCCTATTCAGAAAATAATTTTAGATTTTTAGTCCACATGAGCACAATATAATGATTGCTAAGATATAGATTTACAAATTAGTTTTAAAAGAAGAATATAAAAAAATCCTACAACAATTTAGTTCAACGGAGAAATCCTTTGTGTCACTTTATCTAAAAACTTCTCCCCCTCGTTTTCATTGTCTGCCAAAGTAGCAGCTCAGCAGTTATTCACAGAATTCTAAGTAGCTGTCTCTACTGCACCACTAATTTGAAGTAAATAAAAATATTCCTCTTCTATCTCTGTAAAACACTACAGATATCAGGAGGGCAATGCAATTATGAAAGAAAAGCACTAGATGTTCAATGAGAAAAATATCTGTCAAAAACATTTTAGTTGTTTAACATTACTTTTGTGACTGAATTGCATCTTCACACTTTTTAAAGGAAAGCTATAAGTGCAGTGTTGTTCTTCTACCAAAAGAGTTTGAAAGACAAAACAATTATTGCAATCACTGTAAATTGTTTTGCAGCATAATTGCATCAGTACTAAAAAAGATTCCCAGTAAGAATTTCTTGCTACAAGGACAAATTCTAAATAATTCAATCACAATCACTTTGAAAGCACTACATCCAACACATGTCATTCTACTGCCTAAGGCATAAGAGAAAGATAAACAGTGGGTTGGAGAAGACTAGGATTTTTTTACTATGATATTGTACCCAGGAAGTGATGCAATGTTCTTTTAAGAAAAGATGCTTACCTCTACATCTAACATGTAATATATGGCACACCATGACAACTCAGACTGGTAAAGAGGTAGAGTAACATGAGTAGGATGCAATGTATCACCTGATCAGGTTAATTCCACTTTCTAAATGTTGAATACACAGATATGCAAAGGCACAACTTCTTACTAGATTAAATTCATCTTGTTTTATTATTTTTAATGTATATATTTTTCTATATGAGTTGTTGCATGTTCTTCAATTAACAGAGAGTAATTTCCAATATCAGTTTAGTACCATATGACAAAGAGGCATACAGATGTCTAAGGCTCCAAACAATTTAGTGTGCCAATGTACAAAAGCTTGCAGCAAATTTTCTCAGCAAATTATTGAGTGCGAAGCAATGAATGACTGGGAGGCATGCTTTCCGTATTTGGTTATGACTCAGATGTTTATATATAGGTAAATAATGCTGTTGTCATCCAGCACATGAAGACTAGAGATAACTTACTCAGCAAGTGGATCACAGTATGAGACAATTCAGTTTAAAAATTCCCTGGAAAAAGAACTGTCTTTTTCTTTACTGTATAAATAACTCCTAGAATCTATGTGGTGTCATGAGTGAGGCTCTTTGATAGTTCAACGGTAAATAGGAATTTGAAAAATAAAACCAAAAAACCGAAAACAAAACCAGAGAATCATAGAATCATAGAAAATCATCCAGGCCGGAAGGGACCTCCAAAAGGTCATCTAGTCCAACCTCCCCGCAGTCGCAGGGACACCCCCAACTAGACCAAGTTGCCCAGGGCCTCGTCGAGCTTCGCCTTGAATATCTCCAGGGAAGGAGCCTCAACCACCTCCCTGGGCAACTTGTTCCAGTGTTCTACCACCCTCAGAATAAAGAAATTTTTTTCTAATATTCAGCTTAAATCTACCCTTATCCAACTTAAGTCCACTTATGGAAAAGAACACTAATGGTGGCTTTAAATAGAAGTATTGATGATATAGTAACATTTTGTGTTAGAGGGTATTATCTCTGTAATAATTTTCAATGTAAACCCAATTAATATTTTAAAAGCCTGAGAAAATTAAATTTACGTCCTACTAAGAAGCTTTTATTTAAAACAGATTATAAGAATAGTTCTATTACAATAGAGGTTTTTTTTTCTTGATATGAAATACTCACATAATGACTTATAGCTGTACTATCTTTTGATTACAAGGCAAGTCAGAACAATTAACGCAGCAAACATGCTACACATAAATACAGCAACTTTGAATGTCATACTAACATTCTCTGATAAGACTTAAAAAGGCAATCATGTTCTCTGCTTTTTAACCATGAATTAAGAAACAGAATGAAATAACTAGCCTACATAATTTAACTTATTTTTTGCATAAGAAACACTTCCTCAGTTTAGGGTAGATAAAGGTGCATTATTTCTTTTTAAAATCTATGGTACTTTTGTTATTTTTTGTGGATGTTTTAAGAAATGCTCCATACAATGATATGAATAATAAAGGTACTCCTGTACCTGCATATGAAGATTAATATCAATATCTTTGCACAAATTTAATAATGTTTTCCCTTTGCATGTATCTTTCCATAAATTTATTCTTCTGTGATTTAAAGTTGACTAACATATACCAGAATGCACAGAGGAATTTTAAAAGCACTGGGCATGCTAACCAATGCTATCAAAGTCCTCATTGTAATAGCAGGACTGCATGAATGTATGTTTGAATTTGATGGCTACCTCGGTGCAAATAAATGTTCAGCTGTTTTAGCTGCTCACCTAGAATGTCAGGTCAAAAGTGTACAATGCTGTCATTCCAAAGTTTATAATCACTATGTGCAGTGAAATAACAGATTACTGATTCACTCTCTTCCACATGACTTGGAAATATACCAAGATCGTATTTCATAAATGATCCATATTAGTCCACTGATAAGCCCATTTGAAACAAGCTTCTCCCACCAAAACAACCTCTAAACAAATATAAAACAAAATCTCATATGTTACCAGCTACGTTAAGTAGTTCTTCTCTAAACACTGATCTTTTTAATTGCATGAAAAATATTTGAGAATCTGATAAAAAATTGCATATTTTATTGTTGAGTAGATTTCACTAATGTACTAAATGACTCACCTTTTTATCCTTAAACACATTCTGTATGCAGTGAAAGATGTGTTAAACATGAATCTTCAAAATATACTATATTTTGTGACAAAAGGAGATTTTACAGTATTTATTTATATCTGTTGTTTTCCAGTATCTATTATTTGTCAGAGAACAAATGCAGAGTTTGTTCAAGATAAATAGTGAAAATGTATCAAGTAAAAATGTGCCAATCTAATCACAATTACTGCTCTTAAGTATCAAAACACATAGAAAGAAAATACTTATAATGAGTGGTTTAGATGGAATATCAGACAACTGGAGACATTTTCAGTTGGTTTGGGTTTTTTTCTTTCATTTTTGAGGTGTTCAGAGATTTTCAGAGGTAACTGAAATGTAGAAAATTTATCAACAAAATAGTTATTGAAATAAGGAGAAGTAAGCAAAATTATGATTTCCCCCCCCCTATTTTTCAGATTTTTTAAAGAACTAATTAAAAAAAAATAAAAAAAAAAGAACCCCAACATGTTGCAAAATGCAAAACAATGCACTTGATGAAAGAGTTGAAATAAAGTGTCCATATCTATTCAGTGTTGATTAGTGGAATTATTTTGGGGAAAATATATTGCACAGGGGTCATAGGTTAAGGATTCTTGCAGCTACTGAGCTGTATGTCCCTTTTGGAAGCTGACATCTATGAATTAATATGAATTATAGGGATATTTTCAACTGTATTCAAATGTATATTTTCCAAGAAACCGGTACAGCTGTTCCTTGGGTTCATTGCCAAGGTCATCTGTCATTCCAGTTTCCCTCTCCGCAACACTAAGAGTTCCCAATTGAGAACATTCTTCTAAATTATGCATGAAGACTTTCACTGTAGATTAGATTTATGATGAAAATTCAAAGATACAGGAGAATAGGACCATGGAACTTGTTTCTTAGCCGGGCAAGGCTTTACTTGTTACAGCACTGCAAACAGAGTGTAAACTTGTCTGATTTTGTGATATATTTTCATGTTTTCAAACTTAAAAAAAAAAATGCATGCAGTTGTGGGTGTTTATGTGCATGGGTGAAGAAGTAAAAAGGGAGAGTAGGGAAATAACAGAAGGACTGTGCTGATTTTCATGTATATATAAAAAGATATGAATATAACTAATTCAGGAAGCAATTTTATAAAGAAGACTGGAATGTTGTAGGAAGGATACGGAGGAGAAAACAGCAAAGCAAATGCTTGCTATTGTCTTGCAGATTTAATGGGGCAAATGTATCATATAAATTGCAGAAGTTGTTCAAGGTATAGTAAGAACTACACATCAAAAGCAAATGAGCCTCATCTACTAATTTTCAGCTTCAAATATTTGTGTTTTATAAATGTCATATTTCCTGTATTTTGTCTCCTATCAGACTTGCACTGAAATTACCTTCTAAAATTAACTCTTAAATAAAAAGTACATTTTTACTTCAGTGAGGAGAAAAAGCCTGCCAAAAATCTGTCAGACAAACTAGGAGTCCTGAACCTCTGATTAATTCTGTACAACTACTGTAGTGGAGGCCTGTAAGTAGAGTCAAACTTTTTCAACTTTCTTGTAGACTGCCCTGTCTATCACGTAGGTGGTTTAGACTTTAGATAAGTTAGGTTTGCCTACATTTGCTTAATGACATAGCACATGAAGAACTGCATAGCTGATTTTATCCTCTGGTTATTAATGCATCTTCTGCTTTTGATATTGAAACTGACACAGAAATATGCTAGAAGGATGATAACCTAAACAAAGAAAAACCAAAAATGGCAGCTTCAAAGTAGTAAAATTAAAAACTCTTTTTACTGCATTACATTATGGTTTATGTTCAAATAGACCTGTGAAGCATAAAATTATTTTTTTCCATATGAGATGGGAATCACAGTCTCCCATGGCTGCATAAAGACTGAAGACTTTTATCCTACTCTATCTTTCTTGTAAGACAACACATCAAAGTACCTTCCAAGAAAAGGATTCTATGATATATCACTAGCAAAAGATCATGGTTTCTTATGATGTGGTTATATGCCCTGAAGTACAGATTTCAGGGTTTCAGTGAATAACTCTGCAATAATCTTAAGAGACAGCCAGTTTCCATAAAAAGCAGTACATTGGATGACCGGAGCCAATCTTTTTTATTACTCAAGTCTTCTACTTCTCTGTTTCTTACCATCCCCCACCCCCACCCCTTGCCCCTCAGGAAGTGGGAGAAAGAATGAGAAGGGGAGAATCAGAACCAGACTAGTGCTCAGGTAGCATTGATTGAAAAAAGAAAAGAAACTGTCTCTCTAAAATTCCAGGAACTGCTAGACCTCTTCCCATCTTGTATTTCCAGGAGGAAATGTCTGTACACTTTTGCCACTGCAGTTTAATTCCAAGTCTTTTTAACAGAATGAAGGATTTCTTGCTCTCTCTCAATTAATGAAATTGCTGTTGGTTCCCTACTCTTTTTCCACAGCCTTAATCCATAGGAGGAAAGGTTCTTTTTAATACTTTTGTTCACTAGTGTTCTGATTCCTTCTGCTTCCTTATATTTAGTACTCAGACTTCACCAGTAACAGTACAACACACAACAGTAACAGTCATGGGAGAGGAGGGTGAAGGGGGAACTGACTCCAACCTGACTGATACAACCTATCAAGGCTATCCTGGTTCACACTGGGCAGCAGGGAAAGAAGCAGGGGACAGGGAATTAGTGACCACTTGGGATCCACAACTCACGAGTTAATTAAAAAAAAAGAAGCACCTCATTAAATATTTCCTCTAGAGGTTGCCCTGGTCAGTCAGTATACATGATGCTTAAACTGCAAAAAACTAAAACATTTTATGATTTTGGCACAAATTGCTTCAACAAGCAACACCTCTTCAAAGAACTCCTCAGACTCCCACCATGATGAAGGGACTTAGTGTCTCCAAGAAAAAAGAAAACATGCTTTCCCAGAAGAATGTCATGATTATACTTGAATCACATCTGCTTTTTTTACTAGGTATCTCTTTTTATTTTTGCAATATCATATTTTGAGATATTTGAGATATCACTTACAGGATCATGGAATCCATGTCAGTTTTCTTTTTGGATCACTGAAGATAGCTTCAGAAGTGAGAAAAGGGGTATTGGAATGTATGAAATGCTAAAATCAAACTGTGTCAGAAGAATGAATGCTCAAACCCATAGTAACCTCAGCCACCTGCTTGAGTCCATGTCCATAAATGACCCACAGAGTCAGAACAGCTTTGCAGCTCCCAGGTCTGAAGTGAACCAGGCCACATACTGATCACAGGTCAGAGTGAGACCTGAGCAAATTCAGGGTCTTATCATGCTCTTGTGGGGTTGCAGGGCCAGCTACAACATAACCTGTGAAGCAAATATGGATCCTTTACAGTATAACAACTTTTGAGGGGAAGCGCAAGAGAATAAGTAACATGGCTGTCATGTCACCTGTCTCCATTTCTGTTTGCTTGTGATTTTGTTTATCAAAGCAAGCTGCATCAGCTTAGAGATAATGAAGAAAACTCACACAAAATAGAAACACTGTATAGGAAAAAGACCTTAGAATAATTAATATAATTATAAAATGGTAATGCAAGAATTTTCACAGAAAGTCAGTCTGATTATCATGTGGTTATCTATTTCTCTCCCAGGCAAAGCAAAGTCAGCAAAACACAATTAAAAAAAAAAAATGTGTTTGACTGTCAGTGTAACTGTTATTATCTCTGTGCAGCAAAGGGATCCAAAAGGTTATGGCAGCCAGAATCTCTTGTCTTTTCTAAAATTGTCAGCCTGCACAGTTTTTGACAGAATCTGAGGCAGGCTCAGGCTCAGTAATGGAAAGAAAGCTCGTTCATGTCTACAGTCTTGAGAGAACACAGAAGAGGTATTTGTGGACTTGTTTTCCATGGAGCTAGAAATTAGGAAGGCTCCAATGCCCACTATTCATGGACTTGAAGAAACTCTAAGAAAAGCAACTGCACTGGGATTGAATGTAATATGAATACCACAGGTATTGGAGGAGGAGGGAAATTATATAGTCTGGGTTCTTAGTAAAGTGCTAGTCCAACACTGCTGGAGCTCTGCTTTTAGCCATTCCAGAAGGCTTCAGGCACCTGACATTCAGAGCACTGAGATTTTTGTCCTGCTTGTAGTTTAATTATTTCAAAAAAAAACCCCATGCAATAATGTAGAACGCTCAGCCTACACTGAGTTTACCAAACGAGCTTAGTATTATGATGTACTTATTTTCTACTACTGTTATCAAAAGAATTGGACCATGAAACCAAGGTGATAAAAAATAATAGTTGAACTAAAGAAACAACTGCAACATCAAATGAAGCATCTAAGTCATTTTGTCAGCTCTTATTTGACCTTTTTTCACAGTTGGATTTTTAATAGACTGAGAGACAGTACTAAAGTAATGTGCTGTGCTTTCAGCCAAAGAACTTATCAGTACTGACATAGATTTCATGACCCTGAAGAGTTCAGATATGTATCTAGCACTCAGATCTAAACCTTTGTTCTCCCTTTTAAGCTGTGGTGGGTTTTTTGTTGGTTTGGTTTTGGTTTTTTTTTTTTTTTTTTTTACCATTGCTGTAGTGGCAATCAAAAGATCTTGTTTAAAACCAAAAGGTCACTTCATTTTTATAAGAGTTCACTAACTCACAAACATAAATGTAGAATATTTAATCTGATGAGTTTACTTTAATTCTGAAACTTTTGCACTTTTATTTGCATTAATAGGTCTACTAACATCAATTGGATTGTTAACGTGCCTAATGATAAATATCTGTTTAAAAAGTAGGATCTTTCTTGTACTGATAACACATGCACAATACACATGCAGATATACTGGAGTGCTGTGATGGCCTAATACCCCAGGAATATTTATCTCATCCTATGAAGAAGATACTGTTTATATAGCTATATCACTTTTATTTCTGTCTCTCTTTGGGGATCATATGCAGATGATTTCTACAGATACTTTAAAAAGGCTTAGAAATCTGGTGTCTTATATAGAAATGAAACCTGGTAAGCCCTAGAGCAATTACAGAGCAAGACAGAAAGATGCCCTGAATAACTATTTCTGAACAGTAAAATAGCCCAAAGGAACAGCAAGTATAATAAATGTTTTACTCTTTTCAGATAAGCTGAGTAAGTATTTCACAGTTATAAACTGAAATAAATTATTGTTGGTTTCCTTTCTTCAGCTCTGTATCTGGACCTAAATAAATAAATAAATAAATAAACAAATATTTTAAGTCTTGTAAATATAATTTAGATAGAGAGATGTACAATTTCAAAAGCTAGAGGAACCTGAGGCTAATACCTACATATTCCCTTGTGCTACTTGATGTTTTATTATTTGATTGTTTAGAATCTCCCTCTCTTAAAAATTTGCATTTATTTAATTTTCCTTAAGAGAAAAAAAAATGGAAATTTAGTTAATTATATGTGCTTGCAGACATCTGCTTGTCTCAGTAGGTATTTAATTGACAGGAAACATGTAATACTTTAAGCTGATCCAAATATCTCTCTTAAAAAATGTGGGGATTTTTTGTTTCGGTTTGGTTTTTGTTGGGTTTTTTAGTTAGTGAAAGGCTTTCAAAATATAACTTACTGTGTGACCTAATGTCAGTGCACACTGAGGTTTCCAATAGGCTGGATGCAGTAGCCTTGCATACTTGCATACACAGGCTTCTCTTCTGTAGAAATCAGGGTGCAGATCTTGGCCCATTTGTGTCTCATTCCAAATCAGGGGCCATTATGAAGTCAGTGTGAGAAGATAAGAAATTATTTTGGCTTTCTGAGTTAGGTCATAGCTTTATTAAAATGGGAAAACGCCTTACAAGATTAGGTAAACCCAGATAATATTTTTGGTGACATCAGAAAAAAAGTTGAAATTTTGTAATTGGCAATTCATACTTTGAATGCAGTTTCTTCTGTTTTGTCAAGGAACAAATATTTTTGTCTGTATAGACCACAAAAATAACTCCCCGGTGATTCACAGACAGATCCATGGAGAGTTCAAAACTTTGGACTAAAATATTATCTGTAGAATAATGAAGGATGAACATTAGGAAAATGAAAATTAATGCCAGTGTCAAAATCAGAATCACTACTTCTTTTAGTACATGTTCCTAATAGATACTGGGGGCATCTTTCATCTTTAATTAACTCTCAGGATAGACACAAGAATTTTGCAGCATTGCCTCTGGATGATGGTGTAGTGACCTTGTTTGTTGTTTATCAATTTGTTTTAATGTCATTAAATATTTTCTGTTAGATCTTTCTAGGAGCAAGAGATTTCATGTATTGCTGAATTCCCTCACTCAAAATCTATGCTACCATCTAAACTAAGTTTTAATACAAATTTAATGATTAACCAGTTTAAGTAAGAATAGAAGAAATTGTCTCTTTGTTTTACTGAAGTGTAGATAGCACTAAAGTTCCTTTAATCAACCAGCTAGACCCATGCAGCCCTATAGGGGGTAAAGATACTGTTTTCCACATATTCCCCCCAAGACAAAGAATTGATGGGGAAGGAGAAGTTGAAACCTTGTCTACTCTGTTTCTGAGTTACAAACTGAGATGCAGACTACGTTCCTTCATGTACTGATTTTTTTTGGTGTTCTTGTCCTTTCTAACCCTAGATTATGCAGGAAGAAAGAAAATCACAACTGAACATAAATTCTTTACAGTTTTATAGTGTCTCATGTTCAGTTACAGTTCTGCCATAAATTCATAGTGATACAAGATGTATTTAAAATTCCAAAGATTTTGATTCCTTACTTATGTATTACCTAGCATGAATATCTTAAATGGATTTATTTATGGAGCACTGTATCAGTAAGGAAGGGTTTCTCCCAAAGTCTACAGAATTGCAGCCAGAATTTCCTTGTTATGGAATGTATTTTCTCTCTAATTGTAGAATAATAGACAGTCTTTCATAAACAATAATTATTTCCCCTTGAGCAATCAAAGCAAATATGCACAGACTACTACATGTAAAACATAAACTATTCAGAGCAGTTAACCACACATTGCTCTGACTTCCAGCTGTCCATGGTTTCTTTGTAATTAGCAAAACACCCAATGTTCTTTTTCTTAGTCTCTGATTTGGCTTCCAGCTTCCATTAATGCATTGCAAAAAGCCAAAAAACCACTCAAACAAACAAACAAAAAAACCCTGCAGTATAACACAATCTTACTTATACAAAACTTTTGGACCTACAGAAATACAGTTGTTACAGTTTATATAGTGTTTCCATAACTGTTCAGCTTGAATTTTCTTCTGCATGCTGCTTTGAGCTATTTCTGTTCTGGCTGGAACACACCACATATGCTGCAGTAATGACAATATCTACTAAAACCATTGCACTAACTATCACACAGCTGTTAATCAACAAGATACACAAGTTTTGTGATGTGGCTGAATGTCATCTAGACCTTTAATCTGGATATGCCTGCCTCTTTGTTTTAAGTAAGCAGTATCACAATAGTAATGTACTTTTCCATGAACAACATTACAGAAATATCTACATGGTAATTAAATCTTAACTTTAAAATACCACTCAGATGCAAATGCACTTTAATATTAAATGTAGTAGAGGCTTTAATTGTGATAGTATTTGGTACGTAAAGCCAAAGCTAAAATATGGCCATGTTTTTGTCTTTTTATCTCAACAAACCCAATTTGATAACAGCTTTATATGACTAAGGATTGAAGAGCTCAAACCTTAGCCATTATAATTTTAAATATCCACTAAATGCTTTTGAAAAATCTGAGGTGCTGAGATGAAACTAAAAACCCTCTATTCAGGCAGAAAAACTCAGTTTATTTTATCAGAAGGGCAGTGGAATTAATTTATTTATTTCTATCTGTAAATTGTTTAAGAGCATATATGCATAAGATCTTTTTCCTTTTTTTTTCTTCTTTTTTTCCCCCTTTTTCCTGCCTTTTTTTTTTTATTTTTCCCCTTTTTTAAATTCTGCCAAGATACGTTGTATTTTAATACTGCATAAATTATTCTTTCTAAATAATATGATAAGGCAACTTCTTGACACCTTCGTTTAGCTCTAAATTAACAGAACTCAAAATGTTAAGATGTCTAATAAAAATTCAACATCAGCTTTTCACTGGCATATTCCTTACATGCTAATGTGGAGGTCAAGGTAGGTGGATAGATGTTTAATATTTTTAGCTGAAAAAAGTTTCATGAATTAAGTAGTCAACTGAGCCTTATTGGAAACATAGCTCTGGAAAAAAATTAAAGAGGTTTTGGACCTGTATAAAGTTAAGATAGGAGAGAAGAAATTACTTTAAAGACAAAAGTATTTCCTGTACAATTCCTGGTTCACAGGAGAGGATTCAGATTTTGTAGTTGATTTTATGCTTTAGGAACGTGTACATCTTGTGGACACATCTAATGGTAGTAACATGTATACATGGTGTTTCTCTGTCATTTATGTCATCAGGTGAGAGCTGATATCAAATTTAGCAAAATGGTGGCATTTTTCTATCGATCTCCACTGACTTTGAAAGTAAAATATTTCCTTGAACCAGTGAAGGTTCAGATCCAGCCCTGGAATGAAACTTCCTATAACAAAATTTTGTACATTGTATTGTATTTTATGTTGTTGTTATTCTTTCCTTTCTTCACCACCCTAACCGCTTAAAAGAAAAAGAACTACTTTAAATGTTTTAAACACCTGAGTTTTTTATGGATATGTTGTTAACAATTGTTATTGACCCAAAAGTAAGAGTTGAAACAAAATCATAGCAAAAAGGAATTCAGAATACATATACAAGTCAAAGAATTTTTGTGATTTTAGCTTTGTCCTTCTCAACAGTCAATGCACCACTGCTTCACAGACGTTTCATGACTATGTTGCCTGACCCATGAAATTGCCTTTTTCTACTTATGCATAAGTTAACAAACATTGATTTATTGCATCCTCTCTGCACTAAGTGGGTCAATGGTAATGCACTATGGTTTAAATGATTGGGGGTGTGTGTCTTTTATTCCTTTTTTTTTTTTCTTAATAATGATTATATTAATTCAATGTGTTAATATTTCTAATAAGTTATGATATAATTTGTATATAAAAAGCATAAATAATTTTCATATTAATGAATAATGTATGATATATTTTTACTGGAGAACACTGAGATAAAAAAGTCCTACATATCTAAAAAAGTGACTACATGTCTAAAAAAGAGAAATGAATTAAGGAAATAATTGTAGAGATATGGTTATTAGGTTCAGAAACTGTAGGTCAGCTTGGTTTACAAAGTTGTTTCCTTCATATCATATGAAAAATCTTTGAATTCTGTAAGTTGTACATTATTCCTTGTCTAGACAAAAATGTTCTTGGTCTTGCTTTTTGCAGTCATAACTGACTTGTGTTAAGAAATCAATTGAGATGGAAGACATCAATAATTTCTGTATCTCTTGATATCTTGTGTTCTTTTATTTTCAGAAGACTTAATTTCTCTATCTTTTCCTGTCAAAAATTCATGTTGTCTCTTCCTTATTTATTTTTAAGGATATCATATTTTCCTAGAACATATTTCTAAAGGTTTACCTTGTATAAGATTCTCTTTTTTTGTTTGTTTGTTTTCACTGCAAATCATTTGAGCATTTTTTTTTAAATTTATTTTGTGTTGGTTTTTGTTCTGGTTTGGTTTGTTACTATATAAAATAAATAAATTTCCTTGATGCACAGTATTTTTTCCTGCTTGTTATTTTGGGTATCTGAAGGTAAAGGAGATCTCAATGCTACATACAGGTATCAACATACTGGTACAGATGTATTCTTTACCTGTTTTTTCTAGCTCTGTCTTTCTTTGACTAGGTCTTTCCTGACAAGAGCAAATAAGAGAAAAGAAAATTAATCTTCTACAACATAAACAAAAAAAAAAAAGCTATTTTATGGAAAGGGATGTCAGAAAAAGGCAGTGATTAAAAAGAGGAATCTCTTTAGGTTTTGGGGTTGTTATGTTTTTTTTTTTAATGAATATACCCAGAAATGCAAAAGTCATATCTAAGATTGATTTCCAATGGTTTGTTGTGTAAAAATACACTTTTTAATACTATATTGTGTGCTGTTCACATTGTTGCAAGAAGTGACAAAGAGTCTCCAAAATTAACAAGTGGTAGAACTACAGAGAGAGTGAAGTTTTCAGTGTCATTAAAATGCAAAAGTAAGATTTTCCAGTTACTGTCAGTACTGGGTGTAATTTTGTTGAAAAAAGGTATAAATCAGGAATTTGTTGATACATTTTCCAACTGATTTTTTTCCCTCCATGTGTGTAGTTCTGCAAAATTTAAAAAATCAATTGAGAGATAACCACTCAAACAAAAGGTTTTCTTTCCAGGCATGATTTGGAATCTTTCTATCACTACTATTTTGAGAAGTAAAACATTTACAAAATAGCTACCTGCTGAGCTGTTTCTTCATTTTTCATGACTGAATGATGTCTTAGTGAACTTCAAATGTACAGGAAAGAGCTTTTTTTTTTCTGACAGATACACTCTAAAATTACTTTTCATCATTACATTTTGCTCTCTTGTAACACTGTAGCTGAAAAATAATGGTAACATTTCTTCTGGAATAAATGTCTTTTTTCTCATATAAGCTTGTCTGGTTTTAGGATTTTACATGATATTGGCAAAAAATATATATGCCTTCTCCTGAATTAATGTCCCCTTGCAGATAAAAACACAGAGGATTTCAAGGTTAACCAGACTCCCTGAGTTACTGTTAAAAATGGTATTGACAGGTAGTGACAAGCAGAAATACATTCTAGCAGGTATTTCATATTAACATCTCATTAGTAAAAGAAAAAAAAACAAAACAAAACAAACCAACACATCTACTCTGCTCTGCCTAAGACCACTAAGTCATCTATTTCTTCTTTTACTTCTTTATTCTCACAACTATTGTAATGGAAAATTATATACAATATTAGCATATCAGAAGCTGGAAACATGTGTGAAACTTGTTAATCTTCATGATAAATAAATCACCAAAATGTGTGTCTTGAGCATACAGTTACACTGAGTTGATATTTCCTGTAGATTTTTTTTTTACATATTTCTAAATATTATAAGAATGAGATGCTTATTAACAAAAAAAAAAAAAAAAGACACTATACTAAGAGTGTAATTTGTGTTATTGTCACAAGTGAGATGGGGTACATGAAAATATGTAAAGGGTCTGCATACTGAGATTTAATTAAGAACAAACAAGGTTAAAGTTTTTACCATACTTGGTTACATCACACACTCACTTATTCATTCTCTTCCCCACAGCATAACATTCTGTGGAGCTGCTCATAGTCTTGGGTGTCACCAGCTGAGGTCCAGGGGCATCACAGAATCATGGAATTGTCAGAGTTGGAAGAGACCTCTCTAGATTAGTTAGTAGTCCAACTCCCCTGCTAAAGCAGGATTGTCTAGAGCACATTACAAAGGATTGCATCCAGGTGAGTCTTGAAGGTCTCCAGAGAAGGGGACTCCACAACCTCTCTGGGCAGTCTGCTCCAGGGCTGTCACCCTCACCATAAAGAAGCTTTACTCATATTTGAATTAAACTTCCTAGGTTCCAGCTTGTGCCTGTTGCCCCTCATCCTGTCACTGGGAGGCACTGAAAAGAATCTGGCTCCATCTTCCTTCAACCCACCCTTCAGATATTTACAAGCATTCAGCCTTCTCTTCTCCATGCTAAAGAAGTCACAGCTCTCTCAGTCTTTCCTCATAACAGAGATGCTCTAATCCCTTAATCATCTTTGTTGCCCTATGCTGGACTCTCTCCAGTAGTTCACTGTCTCTGAGTATCACTGAGTTCTGAGCCCAGAACTCAATGCAGTATTCCAGTAGAGGGGGAGAATCACAGAATCAGAGAATCAGAATGATATGGTGTTGGAAGGGATCATCTAGTCCAACCCCCTGCCAAAGTAGGTACACCCAGAACAGGTTGCACAGGAACATGTCAGGGCAGGGTTTGAATGTTTCCAGAGACAAAGACTCTACTACTTCTTTGGGTAGCCTGGAGCCCAATATTCCATTGACCCTCTTGGCAACAACAGCACATTGCTGGGCTATGGATAGTTTACTATCTACCAGGACCCCCAGATCTTTCTCAGAAGTGCTTTCCAGCAGGTCCACCCCTAAGCCTATACTGGTGTCCAGAATTCTTCCTCCCTGGGTACAGGACCCTACACTTGCTTTTGTTGAACCTCATTAGGTTCTTCTCTGCCCAGCTCTTCAGCCTGTTCAGGTCACACTGGATGGCACAGACCTCTGGAGTGTCAGCCATCCTCCCAGTTTGGTACCATCATTGAACATGCTGAGGATATACTTGGTCCCCTGGTCCAGATCATTGATGAATATATTGAACAAGACTGCACCAAGTATTGACCCTTTGGGGACACTACTGTTTACAGGCCTCCAACCTGACCCTGATCCATTAACTGCAACCCTCTGAGTCCTGTCAGACAGCCAGTTCTCGATCCAGCTCACTGGCCCCTCGTCTAGCCCACACTTCCTTAATTTCCTGTTACGGAAGACAGTGTCAAAAGCCTTGCAGGAGTCAAGGTAGATACATCTGCTGCTATCCCCTCATTCAGCTATCCAGTTATAACATCATAGAAGGCTTTCAGGTTGGTCAAGCATGACTTAACTTTGGTAAATCCATGTTGACCACTTCCAATAATTTCCTGTTCTTTAAGATGTTTGGACATGACATCAAGTACAAGTCACTCCATTACTGTCTTGGGGACAGAGGTGAGACGAATCAGTCTGTAGTTCCCTGAGTCCTCCTTGCCCTTTTTGTACATGTTTGCCTTCCTCCAGTCCTCAGACACCTCTCCTATTCTCCATGACTTTTCAAAAACAGTGGAGAGTGGTCCTGTAATAACATATGCCAGTTCTCTCAGCACTCACGGGTGCATCCCGTCAGGGCCCACGGACTTATGGATGTTTAGTTTGGCTAAGTGGTCTCTAACCCATTCCTCCTCTGGAGAGGGAAAATCTCGCGCTTACCAGACCTTCCTCCTTGCCTCCAGGGTCTGGGATTCACGAGGGACACTTTTAGCAGTGAAGACCAAAGCAAAGAAGGCATTAAATAACTCTGCCTTCTGTGTCTCCTACTACTAAGACACTCACCTCATTGGTCAGTGGGCCTGTATTTTCCCTGGTCTTCCTTTTTCTATTAATATAGTGAAAAAAACCTCTTCTTGTTATTTATAACTTTAGTGGCTAAAGTTCTGCTTGAGCTTTAGCCCTTCTATTTTCCAAGTTTTGATATCTTGATCATAGCAAAAACTCGCTTGATGAAAAATACACTTTTTTTCATCCTTGTTGGTTTTCTTGTCTTTTAGGCATTGCCTCAAATAAATCTGGTTCTTGTCATTATTGCAAAGTGATCACTGTCTGTTACTTTCGAACCATGCTTGGGAGTTGCTTGAGATGATGTTAGCTGTTATAGTCAAAGCTCTGCCTGAGACAGTGCTAACACTGTAGCATTGTAAACAGATAAGATCCAATACCTAGTAAAGTTCACTTCACTATTTTACTAGTAAGTGCCCAATTTATAATTATAGATTTCAGTTCCTTTATGCTTCATTTGTTTCATTGAAACAGACTACTGACAAACTGAAATTTTAATTTTAAATTAAATTAATGAATGACCTTATATAAGGGGACATTATTTGGGTGGTGATTGGTATTTTTTTTTCATCTATCTCTTTTATGGTAAGGGATTTTTTATAATACACAAATATGTTTAAGAAATGATTGAATAATTTTCAGTGACATTGTATAAGCAAATGTGCACTAATTTGGAGTTGTTTGTTTCAGTAAGGCATTAAAAAGTAAAACATACTACTGGCTGTAGTATCATTAAGTTCAAGTTTCAGTGAAATATCAAGGTATTAAATATATTATTTTCACTTTTGGAATGTAAAATTTCATATTTGATATGTGAAAATTAATATCCTAATTTAAATATTCTAAAGCTTAACTCCTTAATATGAAAAATGTATCATAAGTGCAATAATTCCAGACATTCGATTAACATAAGACTATTTTATTCATGACTTAATATGTAAAGAGCCATAAGAATATAACCGGACCTCATTAACCTTAGCCTGCTATTAAGCCATCTCAGAGTTCTCTATAATAATGTTACTAAATCATACATTATAACCAAAAAGTCTCTAGGGTATCATTTTTGAAGCAAACATTTTGTATGGCTTTGATACTATTTTTTCCAGTTTCTTCCTTGTAACTCTATGATTGCTGCTTCCAGAAGTTTTGGTGAAGGCATATGTACTGCACTAATGTATAAGAAATACACTATTTATTTTAGTGTTCTGTTTCTAAAGACATGAAACTGCAGTGTAACGGGTGTGTCACTACTTTTAATGATAAACTCTTGGGGACAAGGTTGTATATCTCTTAGACAAAAGGTCCCCATCATCTGAACAATCTCAAATGACCAGGAAGAAAACTGCGACTTTGAGTGACTGTTCATTAATATGTAACCTGTAAATTTATACATACATTGACTTTTGTGATCAGACCATTTTCAAAATTCTTTTATAAAATAAATGTTTTCATCATAAAAAATATTTCCAAACTAACTTATTGAATTCTTTTCTATCTAATGCCTTCTCAAAAAGAAAAGGTATTGCCATTGCAAAGAAGTAAAATATCAAATATTATTCTTTCCATGAATAGAAGTCTTAATGCTGTCTCTTAAATTGTAAAACGTCATAATTTGATTAGTATTTTAATTATGTCATTTAGCTTCTAGATCCCAGGTGACTCAGCTTTAAAGCTGACAGTTCTATCTTAAAGGCATTTTCTGGTGAGTTCATTAAGGAAATGACATTTTCACTCAAAACCTTAGATTAATTCATTTTCAATTAAAACAGAACTCAAGGTTACCTATTAACTTCAAGGAGAGATAACAAAATATTGAGGACATTTCAAAAATTTAAACTAATTATTTATGCCTCTTTCTGCTATCTTAAATGTAAAACTTAGCTAATGAGCTTGGAATTCAGTTACAAATGCTAATATTATTATTACTATAATTATATTTTAATTTTTCTGCAAACCAAATATGTCTAAGAATGCGTATTCTGGCAGGTCTAAAGCAATCTTGAAAGCTATGTCTTTACAACTGAACAAATGCATCTCAGTGGAAATAGCACTGAGGGGAAATGGTGATTTTATTAATAGGAAATGTTACTAATGAAGTAAAATCCTAAGTCCTGTCCAAACCCATAAATATCCATAAAGTAAAATAAAACAAAAAGAAAAATACCTTTAAAAGACCTTTTTTTATTATTTATTTACTTTAGATGTTCACTGAAATTATGTTCCTCATCTCATTCTCTCTTCCACCAATATACAATAACATCCCATTGCAAATTAAAAATTGCACTGAAAGAGAAACAGTAGGAGGATCTCTGGCTGATCAGATATAACCACATCACAGAGTCCACATATGTCTCCCTGTTCCCTGTTTTTTGAATATAATTCCTACTTTCACAATGGCCTGAAGCACCATTCTATACATTAGTTAGTAGGGCATCTTACGGTTCAGCCTTCGTTGAGGGCTGAACCAGAATCAAATAAGAGAGAAAATCCTGATCTGCTTTGTTCAAATCAAATTCTCTAATCATTGAAGTATTAACTTATTTTCAAAAGGTAATTGCCATCATTATTATCATTCTATTAGCTACTCATTTAGGGATACAATTCACAATACAGCAATTCAGGCATGAGATCACATATGGATGGAAGAGTGGTCTTTGAGATGAGTGGTCAATTGAAGCTCTGTGCCAGGCCTTTCTTAATGATTAGTTAGAGGTAGCAAGAGTAGACATCATTTTTGAAATATGACTGTTTAACTATTTTTTGAAGAGTGAAATTAAGATAAAGCATAAAAAAACCCCCAGTAGTTTGGCATAGAAGATCCTCGTAATACAGATTGATAGAGTAGGGGTTTCCAAGTTAAGACACTACAACTACATTTCTACTAGCAAAGAAAACAGGCCTGAAATTCAGGCATGCAATCATTCATGCTGTTTAATTGTTACTATGTTCCCTGGCATGGTTTTAACTATGCCAATTAGAGTTTGCTTGTATACAGACACAATTCCCCTGAATTCAGGCCTAAAATTGTTCCCCGTGGGTAATTTCTAAGGCAGAAGAAAGTATAGGCATATGGATATGAAAAATGAATGCCACTTAAACTCTCAGCCAGACGTCAATGTTTGTTCTGATTTATGTATTATTATGACCAGTGGTGCTCAACTCTTAAGAGTGGACACCCCCCCTAAAATTTACTCTGGAGTCAAAAGTTACATATATAGTGTCTGTAGGAGTTACGTATCTCAGCATATAGAAGCAACATTAATAAAAATATTTTCCAGATAGTTGAATTATAATCTATTTAAACTTGGATCATAGGAATATATAAGGCAGGGACATAACTTTCAGCCTTCTGCATGTGTGCTGAAGAAGGCCCACTGAGGATCTACTGCAAATTTAATTTCAGTGCTACAGGAAGCTAGGGTTTTGATTATACATTATGAATGCATAATTTTTCATTATTTTGATCCAAACTTGATTAAAATAGCCATAAATATGAAAGAAATGAAGAAATCATTAATACAGAAAAGTATTGTACCCCCATTCCATTTCTCAGAGGTCAGCTTTATTGTTTTCATGTGTTCCATAATGGGTTAAAATCTCTTTGATTTAGTAGTGACAACATGATCCTGGTCTAACATTTTGAAAATCTTACTTCATATCCAGTCCATTTCTAGAGTTTAGTGTCAATTACTCAGTGTCTAGTGTTAAACTGTTATTTATATCTCACTCAGATAATTTGGAATGATTATCAGGTGTAAAAAATATCACACTGATCAAATATTGACCTTACCAAATACTGATCTGCTATAGATCAATATTTCTGCCACTCTACTCCACTTTGGTGAAACCCCACCAGGAGTACTGCATTCAGCTCTTGGCCCCCAACATAAGAAGGACAGGAACCTATTGGAGTCAGTCCAGAGGAGGGCCATGAAGATGATCAGAGGGCTGGAGCACCCCTCCTGAAGACAGGCTGAGATAGTTGGGGCTGTTCAATCTGGTGAAGAGAGGCTCCAGGGAAACCTTACAGAAAGTCAGGGAGGGACTCTTTATTAGGGAGTGTAGCAATAGGATGAGGGGTAATGTCCTCAAACTGAAAGAAGGTTGATTCACATTAGATATTTGGAAGAAATTTTTTCACTATGAGTGTGGTGAGGCACTGAAACAGGTTGCCCAGAGCAGATGCTCCGTTCCTGGAAGTGTTCAAGGACAGGCTGGATGTGATTTTTGAGTAACCTGGTCTAGTGGGANNNGTGATTTTTGAGTAACCTGGTCTAGTGGCAAACGTCCCTGCTGGATATTGGGTATCCATAAAAATTTTTGCACTGAAAGGATTATCAAGAATTAGAATGGGCTGCCCACGGAAGTGTTTGAAGCACCATCCCTGGAGATATTTAAAAGACGGTTTGACACAGTGACATGGTTTAGTGGTGGGTTGATGTTTTGGTTTTTTTTTTATCAGAGTTGGATTGCTGGTTGGACTAGATGACCTCAAAGGTCCCTTCAAACCTAGACAGTTCTAAGATTTTATGACCTTACGACGGTATTCCAGTACCTGAAGGGGGCCTACAGGAGACATGGANAGTCCAGAGGAGGGCCATGAAGATGATCAGAGGGCTGGAGCACCCCTCCTGAAGACAGGCTGAGATAGTTGGGGCTGTTCAATCTGGTGAAGAGAGGCTCCAGGGAAACCTTACAGAAAGTCAGGGAGGGACTCTTTATTAGGGAGTGTAGCAATAGGATGAGGGGTAATGTCCTCAAACTGAAAGAAGGTTGATTCACATTAGATATTTGGAAGAAATTTTTTCACTATGAGTGTGGTGAGGCACTGAAACAGGTTGCCCAGAGCAGATGCCCCGTTCCTGGAAGTGTTCAAGGACAGGCTGGATGTGATTTTTGAGTAACCTGGTCTAGTGGGAAACGTCCCTGCTGGATATTGGGTATCCATAAAAATTTTTGCACTGAAAGGATTATCAAGAATTAGAATGGGCTGCCCACGGAAGTGTTTGAAGCACCATCCCTGGAGATATTTAAAAGACGGTTTGACACAGTGACATGGTTTAGTGGTGGGTTGATGTTTTGGTTTTTTTTTTATCAGAGTTGGATTGCTGGTTGGACTAGATGACCTCAAAGGTCCCTTCAAACCTAGACAGTTCTAAGATTTTATGACCTTACGACGGTATTCCAGTACCTGAAGGGGGCCTACAGGAGAGATGGAGAGGGACTCTTTGTCAGACAACATAGTGATAGGATGAAAGGTGATTTTAAATTGAAAGAAGGGAGATTTAGATTAGATACTAGAAAGAAGATCTCTAATGTGAGGGTGGTGAAACACTGAAACAAGTTGCCCAGAGAAGCTGTGGAATCCCTGGAAGAGTTCAAGACTAGGTTGGATGGGGCTTTGAGCAACTTGGTCTAATATCCCTGACCATGGCAGGGGGCTTGGAACTCAATAATTTTTAAGGTCCCTTACAACCCCTATCATTCCGTGATTCTGTGAAAGCAAAAATATAACCATTCCCAAAGGCAAACTATAAGACCACCAAAAAAATCTGAAAACTGAAGCAAAAAAGTTGTTGAGATCCATAGCTTTCTCCATGTCTGTGGTCACTAGTTTTTCTGTCTTACCAGAGAGGATACATTTTCTTCTATCCTTCCTTTCTCCATGTACATTTATAAGGCCTTCTTCACACATCTTGCTGAATTTGGCTCCATCTGTGCTTTGCCTTTCCAAATCCCATGACTATACAACATCCTTGGATTCTTCCCAGGATGCATCTCCTTGATGCCTGTGCACTACCTTCCTAGACTTTATTTTGACCAGGATGTCCCTACTCAGACATGCTGACCTCCTAACTTCCTTGCCTGATATCTTACATGTAGGAATCAAGAGATATGGCATTCTGAGAAAAATGTCTTTAAAGAGCTGCCAGCTCTCTCCTGCTCATTCAGTTCTTTTAGTTCAACTTGTTCAACTTCTCCTTTAGTTCAACTAAAAGACACTTCAAAAAATTGTTTCTTCAGTTTAATATCTTTACAAGTTCAACTCAAAAATAAAACATGGAACAGTCTATGGGGGTTCAAGTGTACTTTTACTGACCCTTGCTATCACTGTATTTTCAGCATGAAAATGTGCTTGAACAAAAGTAGTGGTTGTGTCCTCAGAGCCAAACAGCCAAATCTGCATTGAAATTCAATCTTATTGCAGGTTGACTTGCTTTAATTTAATGATGAAATACCTCCTTTTACATTCTAATAATTAAAACTGAATTTCAGTTTTCACATGAACAATCTGCATCAAATTGTTTAATTATGCATATTGGTGTAGATATATGCATACACAAAACCATGAGTGTATGTACACATAAGAGAAATTAAAATGGGAAAGGTAATTTTTAATTTTATAAAAGTTTGCTGTTAAATATGTACATATATTTATAATGTGTAAGTATATAATAGAGAACTATGTAACGCCTATTTTCACTATGGACAGAGCCTAGATAAGCCCTGAAAGGAAAAACCATCTCTAGCATCATTAGTTTGCAGTGGTTTTTTAATTCCTCCCCTAGAACAGTTACGAGTGTCGAGATTACTGGAAGTTTAGATGGTCTGTAAGAAGCTGATGGGAGCTGTATTATTCAAAAATTCCACACATTCATCTACTACCACAGCCTCTAGCACTATAAACAACAACAGCAAAAATGGAAAGCACAGCATGGACAGAAGGTACATTCAGAGAATTTCATGTTAGTGAGGTGATTCAAACATAGTCAGTAAGACTCACGTAAGTAGTTACTCTCTGAGCAGGATATCTTGGGATGGGAAGTGAAAAAGACTGGTGCCCATTTTCAAACATGCTGAGGATGCTGTAGCTCCATGATTCTTCAGGTCCTACCAGCTGCAAGGCTGAAGATATATTTCCAGCAGGCAGGCACACATAGACATTTACTGTACCTTTAGCAACCATGCAAATACTGTCATGTTTTATAATCGCCTAACTTCCACAATAAAATATATTTCAGAAAGTATATTTTAGTTAAAACTCAGTAGGATTAGTTTATGTTTATTACTGCATAACAGCTTTAATTCAGTAGAATATTACCAAAATAAAATTAAAAAAAAAGTAAAAAAGTTCTTACCTGTTTTGTTTTTGCCAGTATGCAGGCTCTAAATAGTCATCAGGCAAGGAAAATACAGAGGCTAAACTGCTTGTCCTAAGGCATGAAAAACTAGCTTTTAGGTAATTTTTATGTCTAAATCAGAAACTGTGGGCCTCTATAGTCCTTTTCACAGGAAAGGTACGTGTCCAAGGATTTTCCCCTTGCTCCTTTATCGCTCTAAACCACTAAGTTTGCTCTGTTAGTCTTTGTTACCCACTTTTACTTTTACTGTGCTAAATGAAGTAACCTCATCAAAAAACAGAGAATCAAATACATCATTCTGTAACTAAAATAGCAATGCTAGTCTCATTAATTAAAATAATTTAATAATTTATCTGTACAGTGGAAACTACCTTTTTTTTTTCTCTCCGTAAATGTCCATTATTAAAGAATGACATTACACAAATGGATTTTGATCTTGTCATTATTTGTCCTCATTTATACATTTATAGACAAGTATTTTTCACTGCTCTCTAAAACAAATTTACATAGGATCTAGAGTTTTTGTATATCAATATGTTTACCTTTGTCTTCCTGTAATTAAATAATTTTGAATTCTTTAAGACCTCTTGATTACATTATTTTCATTTCAAGTTATGTATACCTACGAATACAAAATTCATAGGAAAGGATAAAAAGTCAACAGAAAGAACCAAAGTTTCAGTGAAACATAGAGAAATTAAGAAAATATTTGTCATCTTACTGTAATTTTTGTTTCTTAGTTAGTGGAATTTAATTAGACTTGTCTTTATTTCACTGAAACATCTGTATGAGATGTAGAAAACACTGAATATAACAGAGTTATACTGCCTGGCTGACTTTTCATGTACATTTGATTAAAATACATTTACTTGCACAGCAGTGGAAATCAGTTGTGTCTAGTTATTTCATTGCTTCACTACTTTTCATTGAAAAGCTTCTAAATTACAGAATCCTTAAAATTCATCTGCATATCGCAGGAACATTTATGAAGCAATGAAAGACAGAACACACCCATTTTTGGCTACAGAATGATTTTGTGTGCGTATGTGAAGTGGATACAGATTAGATGGTAATACCCCCAAATCCAGTTGCACTCGTCTGGTTTGGTCCTTACCTAAGCCTGAATTTCAGACACTGTGCATCACATTAATTTTGTGAAATGCAGATGTGCCTGTGAAATATAAAGTCTCAAAATCTGCATGCTCTATGTAGCCTGGAATGACACAATGTCTGGGGATTATTTGATGGCAGTATAAAGATGAGGAGAGAAATGAGCAGTCAGAAGAACATTCTAACTTGTCACAGCACATGTTTCATCAAAGCAGAAACTCCCCTCAGCTGAAACTTCTCAACCCGAAATTTTCCCAAGTCTTTTGCAGGAGCTTCCTTTCTTTTTTTTTTTTTTTTTATTCTGCTCAACGCCATCTGTAATACATGCTTTCTCAAAATTACTTAAGGCAGACTGAAAGTCCATCAAATGGCTATCTATCTGTATTATCATTGATTTTGTCCTTGAGGTGTAAGACTTTTTCATGCTTCAAAAATATCAGTTCTATTCTTATAAACAAAACAACCAGCCAAGCAAAACATGAAACCTCAAACCCATGAAGCATGGAAAAAGAGCAATAAAGTGACAACTTTTATTCTATGTGCAGAATATTACAGCTACAGTTCTCAGGTATTAATTCAAATTCAAACTGTTAAGAGGTTTTAAGTATACAATTCTAAAGGGCAGTGTCCAGTCATAATAACTACTGTTGACTTCTTTTGAAACAGTTCTGTTAAAATACAAGGCAAACTATGCAAAACTTCAGGTTCTCAGGGGCACTGTCCTGTGTATTATCCATGGGAACACTCCTGAGGAGAGAGGACAGTTGTGCTATGGATGTGAGACTACATTCTTCATATTAAATGAAAATATTCCACTCTACTTTCTCCTTTCTTAGAAAAGGAGGTCTGCTTCAGACATTGTCAGTATTGCTATTCCACTGCAGTCTTTTTGCCTGTGGGAGAACAGAATGAGATGAAAGGAAAAACTTTCTGCATTGGTGGCTTGGAAAAAGAGCAAGGAGAGTTTATTTATGACAAAATTGTTAATAAGAAAGAAGTGTTTAGGCCAACTAGATTTATTTCTGATTTTGTGTTGAAACTAACTTGAGAAAGAAATCCTCTAAAATTAAAAAAAAAAAGTTAAATTTCAGTATTTTGCATGTTTTCAAAAGCAGGTCTTTGGGGTTTTCCTCAAATTAAAGCTTTATTTGGAAATTTTACAGAAGTTTCATAAGGGATGTGTATGTGTTTGTATATGTAGGATTGGGTTAAAATTTAGGGTTTGTTCACAATATTGTTATTTTGTTGCTTTTTACTTTGAAGGAAAAGCAGACAAAATATTTTGATTTTTACTTAAAAAATTCCCTTTATTATTCCCTCCTAGCTTGTTTTTTTGAAATGGGATTGAACAGAAGTGATGACTCATTGAATTCACAAGAGCTGATAGAATTCCAAACATCATTTGTACTAAATGCCTTAGAATCAAAAATAGATTAGTTATTGAGCTTTACATAAGTTATTTGGATGAATTTATTTGTTTCTATTGTTCAAAGTATTAATGTATTACCTTTATATTTTACTTTCTGAAATACCCTAACTGATGAAATAGTGAAGGTTTAGAGTGGGATTGACTTATTGGCTGATTTCTATTTTTCAGTAGCATATTCCTTCCTGTATTCTATTTCACTAAATATTTCAGAAAAAGAAAAAGAAAAAAAAAAAAAAAAAAAAGACACATATTGAGGCTAGCTTGATCTTCCAAAGTAGCTGTGATATTATCTGAGTATTGGAAGGCAGTGAAACCCAAGAGGTAACATTTTGTGGTATCTAGGTTCTGAATTTCAACCTCACAGTTTCCCTTCTCAAAGCTGGACCAGGTTCCTTGTTTAAACTGTGCCGTTCGTCTAGCACTAACCATTGCCTGTCTCCAACAACAACAAAAAAACCCAAACCAGACAAACAAAAACCAATCCAAAGAACAGGTAAACAAACAATTCCCCCTAAACACATTTCCTGGGAAAGGAGGAATGTAAGAA
>VZRU01006494.1:664-35165 GCA_013398155.1 Pedionomus torquatus | reverse complement strand
GTAGGATCTGGGCATGGCACAGATGGTATGGAATAAGGGGTGGATGATGTCCTGGTTTCTGGGAGGGACAGGGTTAATTCTCTCCTGGCTCTAGCAGGTGCCCAGGTATCCCACCCCAGGTGAGCCATGACCAGGGGGTAGCCGGGATCTGGCCGGGAAGGGGAGGGGTTACCGGAAGTGCGGGGTCTGCGACGGGTCTGGAGCTGCTGTTGGACCTGGGGCGGTCGGTATTGTACTCGCGTTTGTATCCATCTGCATCCGTGCTACTGTTACTGTTTTTCCTTGTTCTACCTTGTTGTCTTGTTAAACAGTTCTTGTCCCAACCCACGAGTGCTGCCTTTTTCTTCCAACTGCTCTAACGCCGCCATAAGGCGTTAGCCAGCCGGGCTGCCAAGTGGTTCTTTGTTGCCGTCCGAGGCTAAACCATGACACACTGTCGTTACAAAGCCTGTCTCTGAAGAAACCCTTTCTAATTTGATGGTAGTCTCTGACCTTTGTTGAAGAGAAAAGTTAGGCAGGATGAGAATAATGTGAAGCTGTATGGTAGTATTCCAAACTGACAGAACCACCTTATTTCAGCTTCTTGAGAACCAATCTTCAGGTTCTCTGATTAGTTTGAATTCATGTATGCAATTTCATCAGTTAAAACTGAGGGTAAAGCACATAATGTCTTTAACCATTTCAAACTGGAAAATTCCTAATTGTCTCAAAGTGTATACAATATAGAGTCCAGACCTTTTGGTTTTATGAAGACAAACCAAGAACTAATTCACACCAGAAGAGATTTGCTACTATGCTTAGACAGGTAGAATCACCCTAGAATATGCCCTAATGGTATATAACAGGTCAACAAAAAATGGCAGCATAGCTCAAAGATGCTGCTTTTTGCAGAAAAATAATTGTAAAAAAAGATATATAAAAGTTCAAAATTAGTATTCCATCAATTGGATAACTGCATGACCGAGCATACAGTGTAATACTTCTGCCTATGCAGCATGCTAGGATACATACACTCAGAAAAGAACATTTAGTACAAAGGAAGCTCTACAAGTAAAACAAACAAACAATCTTATTCCAGTATCCTGTTCATCTACATACAAACAGACATGAAGTTAAACTGCTTCCCAGTAGTTACGATGGGTTTCTTTTCCTTGAGTAAATGTCTCTGCCAGGAATTTTTCAAATACCTGACTATATAGCTATGAAGTCAAAAGCCAGTAGTACAGAACTGTCCTAATAAAAGAAGCAATTGCACATGCTTATTGTCTCCTACATTTGGGCAGGAAGAAGTGGTAGAGCTTAGTATGTTAACCCAAGATGAATTTTGATTGCTAGCATTTTGTCTCAAAGGGCCCTGGACTGCTGACATTAATTTGTTGGTAGGTGAGGCAGCTTTTCATGTCTTAGGAATATGAAAAGGCATGGAGGAAGTAAAAACTTGAACATTCTGATACACGGTATGAGACAGACCACATGGTCAATATTCACGTGAGAATGCAAGAAAGCAAAAATCTGCAAATGATGACAGAACATCCCATTTTAATGAGCCAAGTATTTTTATACGGAATAAGATTTTACTATTTGGAACACATAACTGGATGAAAAACCTACTTCTGCAGTTTGTGATGAATGAGAATTATACAGGTTAAGTTTTCCATATGGTGAAATAGCTATACTAACTTCACCAAGGCCATCACATTTTATAGTTCCTCAAATGCTGTAAATTTGACACTATGTGTGGGAAGTATTATTTTATATGAATGATTAGTATTTAATAGAAGCAAACACTTTCAGGTATTAACAATTCTAATTTTGCCTGTTCAAATGCAGCTTACTCGGACAGTAGACCATAACAACAGAATTAAAAAAAAAAATTAAAAAATCAGGCTTACATTCTCATGCTGGCACACAAAAAAAAGTTACTCTTACAACAGAAGATTTTTCATGTAAATGGTTTTGTGGGGTTTTATTATTTTTTCTTTTTTAAATTTTGCTTCCAAATTAGCTTAGCTGTAGATTTTTGGTCTTGGAGAACTCTGCTATTTCCCTGTAGATTTCATACACTTGAAATGTCAGTGTTTTATAAAGAACCTTCTTTTTATAAAGAAAAGGTGGATCATTTTCTTTCTTTGCTGTCAAGATATTTTGCATTGAGACACCTGCAAGCCTTTTTTCACGTTATTCCTTTCTTTGCTTTATTTGATCTATTTCCCATTATTTTTTTTACCAGATTTGTTATCAATACTTTTGTTGTCAGCCTTTGCTTGCTTTTTCCCTGCTTCCACTCCACATATTCTGTGCTCATTTTAATGCCAGAAATATAAATAAAGGATATCCATAAAATACACATAGCCCACACCATCACCAAAACGTCCAGTGTCCCAGACATCATACATCTACAACCCGAGGCAAATTAATTTCTACGGATCCTTATTGCAAGGTCTCATGATAGTCATCTACAGCAGTGCCTGTTGTGCACAGCTATTAACAGTACTACTACACATTCTTCATTGAGCTAGTTGTCTGTGTTGATGTCCAGAATGCTAGCAGCAGTATCTGCAACTGAAATGAATGGATATTTTGCTCTGCATGGCTTCACTTCAGAGGAAAGAATCTCTCAGAGGGCTAGAAGATTGCACTGGTAGTCAGACACTGAAGAAACACAAAAATTACAATGTGTATCAACACCAGCTCTTTGCACCAGAGCTGACTGTGCCAGCAGCACTGGCAGCTGGAATGAAGACAGAGTTGAATGCCTCAGGCTACAGTACTAGCACAGTTGGAAAATGTCTAAGGGCCAAGGCAGCACCAGTCAACACTAATGCAACCAAAGCCATCACATCACTGGCTATCAATCCCATAAACTTTTGCCTTAGGTGTGGCTGGAAGGAACTTGCAGGGAGGGAATGACACATTTCTTCAATGAGCAACTCAGCATGCTGCAGAGCAGAACCTCCAAAAAACACAAGATCTGTCAACAGAAGCCGAGAGCCTGCAGATCATGCAGCAACTCAAAAACTGTTGAGAAGATCAAGAAACAAAACTTGATCCTCAGGTGCCAAAGAAGTTTACAAGAACCAAAAGAAATATGAAGCACTTGCTGCTATTGGAAGATACTGAACTGATTGAAGACAAACCTAAAAGCATAGACATGCCTGCAGGGACACAAAGTGTAGGAGAAAAAATAAGGTATAAACTGTATATTGTCCCATTCACTATGAGTTACAGATTTCACTACCCAACTTCATAGCTGGCTTCAGCAGACTAAGAGCTTTCAAAAGAAAAAGCAAAAAAGAATGACACTGTTATCAAAGCTGTGGCAGAATCCAGGTCCCACTAGAATGAGAATCTGTATTAGTAATGCTCACCCCTTGATATGGTTATAATCAGGGATTGAAAACACAAATTCAACAGCAGATAATAATCTGAGGACTTTACTAACCCAGGAAGTTTCCTGGCAACATCCTTCACCCAGGCTCCAGGAAGACAGCAGACCTCTTTCTGAGGAGGGTCAGCCCAGCATATCGGCCCCTCTGTCCCCCTCAGAAGAGAGTCCCCAACAACTATAACCCTTCGGGGTTTTTTAGTGAGTGTGCTATTGATCTGAAGGGTATTATTTTTTGACTGAGGAGGCACCTGTGTGACAGGGTGCTCCTTACCTACTTCTCCAGAGTGAAGATTCTTCCTTAATCAGAGCCTCATATCTGTTACTAAGAGGTACTTTATAGGATGAGATGGGTAAGGTGGGAGGTGGTCTGCTGCCCTGACTACAAACCTGCTTCCACTCACTCTTTTCTGTTACACTCTTGCCTGCCCGTTTTTTTACAGCTTTGTCTATAGCTTGCCCAAGTTTGCCTGCTAGGGTTCTTAGACCCTTGCTGCTTTTTTCCCTATTGCTGCTTCCCCTCCTATTGCTCCTCAGTCTCCCATTGATAAATTTCAATGGGTTTTTAAAACTACCTCCCCAGCCCCAAGGCATATAAAAAAATTCTGGACAAATGCAATATACCCTCTTTCCAATGGCTAGAATTACAGCATTATGGGTAATTTATTCAGTGAGATGACCTCATAGGTAATTTCCCCCTGCCCACCGTAACAGAATTTATATAAACTAGAAACAACAGTTCATTATATGTTACTTAAAAACACCAACAAGAACACAATCGTGTTTGCTTCTTTTATTATGAAAGATACAAAAACACAGTGTGTAGTGAAGCTATCATTAGAAACATGAACTTTTTTTGAACAAACTTTCTCTTTACATACACAGAATTCCCAAAGTGGAACAATATTCAATGTGAGACACATTATCAGAATATACCATATATACAAGTTCAGAGATTTTATATCTCTGCTACTCTATACATGATGGTTACACAAAAAGTCAATCTTTACCTGTCTTACACAAGTATTTTAAATAAGCTTATGAGACTACTCAAGCAAAATAAAGCAGAATCTGGGCAAAGTTCTGTTATCTGAACAGTTCTTTATAAATATCATATAAAATAGAGACAGGTTTTCAGCCAGGCTCAATATTCTGTTGTGTCCAAATTGTTGGAAGTAAAATAATGGAAACTATTACCTATTTTTATTGACATCACACAAGAAATATATCAAGAATTGAAGACACTGGTTTTCAGATCACTGACCAGTTATCAGGAAAAGCAAGTCTTTGTTTTTATATTTTTAAGAACTCTTCCCTCAAACAGAAAAGCCAAATAAAATACTTGAGCTTCCTTTGTGTCATCAGACATTCTGTTAAAAAAATAAAATATAAGAGGACACACCAATTTTTTTTTATATATCTACTGGAACCAATAATTGCTAAGTAAAATAAGGCACTTCTTCCTTTTGATCAGACCAATTTGCTAGATTTTAGTTTACCTCCATTTCACACAGAGAAGTAATTTCAGCTATGCCACTTGTGACAGCATAAGGGATGTTGTTAACAACTGTTGCTCTCCAAGCATGGATGGCCTCAACAATACCTTCTGGATTGCTCGAACCCAAGTCACACAGTGAATATATGGCTGCCAGCTGCACACCCCAGGGAACACCTGCAAAACATTAACACAAATCAGCTTATAGAAACTTTGGTATACAATAGTGGTTTGGGGAAACCTTAATCTCAAGAAACTGTTTGTTCAAGAACTGGAATTAAAACACAGCAACAATTGGGATGCCTTAAACAAGAAAGCAGCAAGATGACAACCTGAAAACAAATTCCATAACATCTCATTTTATATTATATGGTACTTTACAGTTTTCTGAATCCAACAATTTTTCAGTATTCAAAGGGCATAAAATATTTGAGCATCTAGCGATTTTACTCTAAGGATGATCAAGTATTTAGGAAAACAGTTTTACAAAATGTGAAACGGACACAGCCATATGCCATTTCCTTGGAAGAACACGAGATGTCAAGGAAGAGAGCAATACAAGGAAAACAGCTCCGTAACATCAGTCAACACATCACTGCAAGATGTGCAGAATAACTTGCAGAATAACATAGCAATAAGGATCTTTGCTGCCCTCTCGTGGTTTAGCCTCAGACGGCAACAAAGAACCACGTGGCAGCACGGTCGCTCCAACCCCTCACAGCCGTGAGGAGAGCATTGGAAGAAAAAGGCAACACTCGTGGGTTGGGACAAAAACAGTTTAACAGAACAACAAGTAGAACAGGGAAAAAACAGTAACACAGATGGAGACAGATACAAAACACAATTACGATACCGACCGCTCACAAACCACGACCCGGACCATCCCTGACCCTGCACCACCTCAACTTCTGGTCCCCCCTCCCCTTCTCTGCCAGCTCCAGCTACCCCCTGGGCATGGCTCAGGTGGGGTGGAAGACCTGTGCCCCTGCTAGACCATGGGGAGAATTAACCCTGTCCCTCCCAGAAACCAGGGAGCCCTAATTCCTGGCTTTGTCTCAGTCACGAATTTGACTGTCTTACAATCTTCTCCCAATCCTACAATCTTGCTAGTAGCAACCTTCAACATGAGCTGCTCAGGTAACAAATTAGCTGTTGCTGCTTAAGTTAAGATCATACTTTAAGTTCTCTGAGGCAGCTGATATGCCGTTACATGAAGCAGTGTAATTCCAGAGTCACTAAAACTATTTCAGAGTATTCTTTCTCTCAAACAGAAGGTAACACACATGCTTCATTAACTTCAGAAGAGAAACGGATTGTAACTGAAAACTGTACTGTTATACACCAACATAAACCTGCATGTGTTTCTCAGTTTGTGTGTGTTCTGTTTACATTGGCAAAACTTCACATTGTAGACATTACACTAAAGTTTCTCTAAATAAACATTACCTTCCTCTTTTGCATGCTGTACAAACAGTCCAATTACAGAACTAATATTCTTCACTGCAGCAAGATATCCTTCCTTCAAACCTATTTGGCCCAGTCGACCTGGAAGAAAACAAGGTTACTATGTATCCAACATTCAGACAGTCAACTTCCTAATTTTTAGACTTACTGATTGTTTAAGTATCAACAGAAAATACAAATTTAAATTACAAAAAATAGTTATTGTGCTGTCTTGGGAATAACAGTTGTCCTATTCCTTTTGTGACTGAAGACCCCAAGGCATTTTACATCAGACTGATCCCAACCTTCTGCATGTTCATAATTTGTAACTGTGAAACTCTCAAAGAATGCAATTTCTGTTTAACAAACAATATTATATAGCCTCCCTACTGAAAATATCAATTGAAACTTGAAGTTTATTGATTTACCTTAATAAATGGCAAATAAATTAATCTCACTTAAAATTGCTGGAAGAGGTATTACGCTGCATATAAAAACCTTATTTTATACACTTTTCTATAAAGCATTTGTAGCTACAGATGATTCAATTTTAAATACATAAAACATGCTGGTATTTGCTATTGTGAAATCAGAGTAACATCTCTCAAAACTTAGGCACATACTTTCTACAGCCTAACAAACAGGAAACATCTACGCAGGATTGTAAAAGTTTGGCTTAAGGTGAAAATTTTTGAAGGAAGTGGAAAAATGAGATTAAGATACAAAAATACTTCAATTCACTTTCCAGGCAGGCTGAGACTTTCAAAGGATGTACTTACACAAATCAGAAATTCAACCAAGAATTTACATTACTTACCAATTAGCCTGAGCATCAAAGCTATAACACTATCAGGAACGGATTGAGCAGTTTGATGCCCCTTTCTCTTCTTTACCCATTTGTCCATAGAAGGCCAAAGTACTTTGCTGTATAAGACAAATTAATTTGAAAATCTGCATGAACAGGCAGTACAATATTTATATAATAATGCATAGAAATGTTTCCCTCTGTTTACCGTATGTTTCCATAGCTTCATTGGCATCTTTAATATACCTTCTAGGGAAACTAATAATGATCCAAGCATCCACAAATCTGAGTAACGTAAAGAAGGTTTTGAACCCAAACAATCAAAGCTAACTTTTTAGAGGAATCATTCCTGTTCAGAAGAGTATGCCTTTTCATCTTCCATTCATTTTCCTGCAAGATTCCACATCTCTGTCGAAAGTCAAGAACTTACTCCAGATTTCATATACATCTATGAAGTCAGGGGTTACTTTCAAATGCCATGCTGAGATATTATGAAAGTTTCTTATATGAATGAAAATTCAGCATTTGCATATTATCAGTAGGATCTGCTGTTTTTAAACCTCAAAGGACCCGAGACAAGACTTTTTTCATCCTTAAAATAATGCTAATAGACCTAGTTACTTGTTATCATCAAACCCCACAGAGACAATCAACCTTAAGGCTTTAGTTGAAGTGACTTACCTTTATAATACCTTTAAATACTGAAAATACTGAAGCTATTTTATATTAATTTTAGAAGTATTTCACTAGAAATAACTTTATGATTTGACAGCATGGAACTTGTGTAAGAGACTTGATGAAGATTAACTTATTTGCATTTACTTTATAAGCAATGATTACATTAACATAGTCAAACAAAAGTCGTATTTTTGGAGATTCTACTAGATTATGTAAACTCTACATAGAAAATAGGGACCGTCAGATCAGGGTAGGTATCAAGATGAAGCCTTTCACAGCAAGTTAAGTATGCACTGGATTATAGAGTTCAAAGAAAATTTAAGACACTAAATCTAAGTATTATAATGATTTTAGAATTAAAATCAGAGTGAAATCAGGCTAATACACTCCTGAGTATGGTTACATTTCACTTTCAACAATTAAGTTCATACAATCAATCAATTTTGTTTTGTTGACAAACAATCCATCTCAAAATTTTTCACAGTTGTCCACCTATAAAGAATTTCTTTTAAAATGGTTATTAGAAAGGTTCACAAGCATAGTTAATTTCTTGGACCAGTACTATAAAATCCTACCTTTCCTCATTGATCACTCATTCTGAATTAAAATAAGGCATACAAACATAGTAGTCTAGGTCTCATCAGGTTAAAATGCCCTCATTTCTAAGTATCTATGCAATCTTTTATCGTGTTAAAAGCTAACTCAAATTTGGAAAAAAAAAAGATAAAATCCAACACCAAAAGAAACCATAAAAAACCCCACACAGGTAAACATCTGAAAGAAAACTTGCCACAATACCTTATAACATTGTCATGTGTCCAGTCCCACTTCAGGTGAGAGCAGAGTAGGTCAACAGCAAATATGTACTGCCAAGCATCTTCACTCAGATCTTCTCCATATTGCTCACTCAGTTGAAATCCTACTTTTGGACACAACTGCATTTCTAAAAGCAGGTTTGAGACCATAATACCAGCATCTAAAGAGGAACTCTGGAATTTTAGAAGGTGATTATCTTAATGCATGAAAAATTACCAACCCAGAACCACTCTTTACATATATTTGATTCTGACTGTGTATTTGCTTGGAGGCTAGGGCCCTTGCAGTTTTGACAACCAGTATTAATGCTAGGCTTGCTTGTTGGAAGTACTACAGTTCTATAAATATCAAGTGAACAAAATTATCTTGATTCACAGCTTGCCTATTCATTGTCCTAACACACTGCTCCACAACTGCCTTGGGGCTGCATCTGCACCATATAAATTTGCTCCTACTGACATTAAGTGTGTCCCAATTTTTCTTTTTTTAAGAAAAAAAAATTATTATTACCATCCTTTCAGGATGGTAATATGTGCCTGCTGAAAACCAGGAGAAATTAAATGACTCGCCCAATGGCTCAAAGTCGTAAAGTCAAATCTCAAAATTCCATAGGTCCTTAATATTGGTAATCCTTCTTTTGCCATCTTACAGTTTTGTACTGATCCGTACTGCCTATGAAATTACTTTCTGATACTAATTTTTGAGGTTTTTTGCTGATAAATGGGTATTTACAGTCTACTTCACAGAGAGATTATAAGACACAAGCTCATCTCAAAATTAACTATGATAAATAATTACCTATTACACAGAGAACCATGAAGGACAGACAAGACCAACATATATTAAAAAAACCCTAACAAAACAAAACAAAAAAACAGACCTCAAAGAACAAAGTCACAGTTCCATAGAGGGATAGAATTCCTAGTATAAGAACACTCTAGTCAAAGTTTAAAAGCAATGTTTACTTTTAATGTTAAATAGAGGGATTAGTATTTAATGGGAAAAACAAGAAACGTGTTCTAGTAAGGGTCTAGACAACCATAGGAAAAAAGCCTGAAGTGGCACAAGCTGTGTGCAATCATACAGACTCCAAGAGAGATTCAGAGTATCTTCACACCCTTCATCTGAATTAGGCCACTTGATCTGATTCAGCCAGCAAAGCAATCAACGCAGACAAAAGCTGATACTGACAATGAAAGCTGACATTACCTGTTCCCAGTTGAGATAAGCACTCAAACAGACCAGGATCTCATTGCTTGCACTCTGCCTGACAACTAATTGCATAGCTTTGTTAATTGCACCTTGGAAGACAAATATGTCAGACCATACATTTGTGATAAATAAAATCAATTTTTCAGAATCTGGAAAGTCTAAGGAAAAAAAAAGAGAAAAAGAAGAGAGAAGAGATTAAGTTTTTAATGTTTAAAAACAAATATATAGATATACACTACGCATTAAAAGCTAGTACACTCTTCAGCAAGACAACTAGGAAAGAAGTCATTTAACAACTGCAGTCCAGGGAAGGGGAGTCATACTAGTACATCACAGCCCAAAGACTAAATAAGAAAAAAAAGACCCTAGGAAAAAAAAATACAACATCGTCCCTAAATGCCACCTCCTCTAGTGTAATTCCACTCTTCTTTGTTAAGCATTAAAAAAAAGGTATCACTGGACTTTGCTCTGTAACAACACTGCAAAAGGACCTTTCTTTTGAATTTGGAGGTTAATATCCCTTCATTTTTCTTACAGCACTTAAGTTCACTGAGAAGAGCAGTCTTGGAGCATTGAAGCGGAATTCTTTTATTATGAAATTAATCAGGAAGATGCACTCCAGAAGCCTACTTAATACACTCTGGTCAGAAATGATCAGTTTGATCATTGGATCAAACAAGCGCTTGTCCAGAAAAAAAACCAACAAACCTGAGATGTGTCATAATGTGAAAACTTTCCAAAAGAACTTTCATGCAATTCAAATATGAAATATGATATTGCTCAGCAATTTTTCAAGACTCTGTCAGGGAAATCATAGAAGTTGTAAGTGAGCATATATGAATGATGCATGCCAAAATTTGAATTTCCATAGACACAAAACCCCATGCTACTGATATAATTGAATAAATGTCATTTATAAAATTAATTCAGGATAAGTATCTGACAACTACATATCCAGACCTATATGAATAAGAGAGGACAGAGTTCCAGGCCAAAGGGAAGACCTTTCTGAACACCGAAGCATAGATCTTCAAGGCAAAATATTAAGATAAAACACAAGTGGGTAGACTGAAAGCAATAAAAAGGACACTGAAATAAGCAAGAGGTACATATTGCTTTCATGCATGAATGCAGTACTGCAATACATATGCCTGAAACACTACTGTCACTATAAAAAGTTAGATACCCATCTTTCCTCTTCCTAAAAATGTAGAAGTTATGCTGAAGTGAAGACCCTAAGGACTAGAGAGCATATGAAAATACATGTAATCAAGAAGCTTTAATAGACTCACTGAACATAAAAATTTAGAGTTCCACCCAGTATCCTGGATGGACCTTCTCTACACTGAAGGCCCTCATGACATAAGAATGAATTTTTTTGTCAGAACAAGGACTATTGCTAAACTAGAATCATCTAAAATGCTGCACCTTGAATTGCCTGTCCATGAATTTGGAACACTTAAAAGAATCACTCAGTGATGAGTAAGAGTTAAAGGGGTATCAAAAGAAGGAAAGAAAAAATGGAAAAAAGGAAGGGAACAGAGGAGGGGTAAACAGAAGAGTAACCAATGATGACACTTAACTTGTGGTCATTTAAGGCAAAATACCTGAAAAGAGAACAGAACAAAAAAGGATGGACAAGAAGCCGAGAGAACAGATTATGGCAGTACTGAATATTTATAGTCAATTTGGCAATTACATAGCTGGCACACAGCTAACAGTTGTGTTGCCATAATTCAGAAGATAATTAATATGTGAAACTACATGAAAAAGAAAGCTCTAAAATAAATGCATTGTAACCAGATCAAAATAATGAAATTTAAAAAGGCAAACACTCCTTAAGATGTCTTTACAGCTGTTCACCTCAAAAGATAATAATATAACGACAGAACAACCTCAAGAGGAATTTATGCAATTCAAAATATAAAACAGAAAAAAATTCAACAAAAATCTACATACAGCTATTTTGGATCTCACACAGAAAAAGAAATGAAACAAAGGGGATGATTCATATTTGCAAGAGCCCACGAAAAGACAAAAGTACCAAGACACCACAAAACAAAAGGCTTAATTGTTAAATTAGACTAAGAAAAGAGATCTGACAAGTAATAGTTTCTGACATGGTGCAGTATTAAAACTATTAACATGAAAAAAAGTGAAAGAAGAGTTATGATGGATTGCATGAAGGACAGAAAACCAGATAACAAAACATGGATTCCAAAAAGAACCCAAGCAAAAACCCCTAAACAAAAATATCCCAACTCAACAACAAAAAAAGATAATTAAGAACAAAATAAAATCATAGACCTTTATAAGATTATAAAAAAAAAAAAAAGACAGAGACATTATATGGAAAATAACCACTAACTGAAGCAATCACAAGTTGTAGCATTTCATTCCTTATTGTTCTCAAGTTTTACTTTAATTTGAAACACTATATTGTTTTGAGCCCTGGATGGCTTGGTATCTTCAAACTAAGTGAATTCCTTCCAGACCTTGGAGAGACTTTAATTTAGTACAGTGACAGTATGTTTCTGTGTATTACCTTTGATACTGGGAACCAAATTTTAAATCACACTTGCTTTACAAATCACTGCTTACTCAATAAAAATAAGAAAATACTAATAAACAAAAAGTACAAAATTCCCTAGAACCATATTATCATTTTGGGGTAAAGATGAAAGCACAGGGGATCCTAAATAAAATACTTCTTTGGAAAAATGAGCGAACTACCAAAAGCCCAGGTCGCACTGAACTGAGACACAGATGTGGTGAAATTGCAAGAAAAGAAACATCTTCCAGAAGAGTCTACACTTCTGCAGTATAGAAAAAAGTTCTAGGGAAAATGTTCTGTTCACGGGATTTTTGTTTGCTTTTAAAAACATCATCATTCTGGAACTCTACAGCAAAGGCACACAGCATCCCTAAGACACAAGACCATCAAGTCACAATACCTTCTTTAAGCAGGCTATAGCAGAAAAGGCGTGCTCTTTCCAAATCTCCCAACTGTCGACAAATTCCTGTATAGACGCGACATAGAGCCTGACTGAAATTGTAATTTGTGGCATTCTTCTGAGTCTTGAGCTTATTGAGAATAACATGCAACAATGACTCTGCTAATTGCTATAACACATAAAAAAATACAGTTAGACCATGATATACTTGAGAATACTTGATAACATTATAGTAGTATGACAAGTAAGAAGAACTACTATCTAATTTGCAAGAATACTGTTTGCATACACATAAAAATGCAGAAAAGTAAATGAGAGCAATCAGTAAAAGGAAAAAAGAAAGAGGAGCAACTTCACAGAATAAACATGCCTTAAACAGATATGAACTAGGACTACCATTCTTTAAATATAAACTCTTTAGATTTGTGATTATCATCCTTAATACAAAAAGTGAGGAGAGGAATAATGACAGGTAGAGGAACCAGAGCAAATGGAGCACTGACTTGAGTACTTCCATAGAAGCACAAATAGCCCATTAGCCATGTGTGAGACTTACAAGATTAGTCAAAAGAAGTCACTCCCTGGATGACCTTACACACTGCAAGAGGTGGTGGTGGGTGTTACTGTCTACAATCTCATGGAACTCAATATGAGATGCAAGGAAGGAGAATATCTGGATTGTACAAGATTTACTATAGGATGTTTAGAGAGAGGGGTAAAAGTGGGGAGCAGAATGAGAGGCTTGGGAGGTGCTGGAGGTGTCACAGTTTTAGACTGGATACCTGCAAACACTAGGGAGTTTTGGCTTTGTGAGGAATCAGAAGGTCCACGCCCCACTACCTGAAGACCGGGGGTCTGAGGGTCAGATGCATAGGTCTGGACCAGCTACAGGACTCAGCAATTTTCTTCAATGCTAAAGAAACTTTCTTTACTTCTTTACTGGTAGTGATGTTTCTAAACTGGAACTATGCTTGCATATCTCTAAGTGTCAGTGCATTGGACAAGTGGATATGCTGAATGGTCTAGTGTTAGCTACTGGAGGGATCCAAACTGTCTGCCACTGCCAGGTTTTCACCCTAATAAACTGGAAAAGAAAACAAGACTAGGCACATATTGTGTACACATGTGACTATCAGGAGTATGTAGCTGGCCTTGCTACTGGCTGGACCTGGAAACATAAAACTGGTCACAGCCTTGCTTCTGAAATTACCAGATTTGGCAACTCCTAACAAAGATGACCTGAGAACTTGGTAGTGGAAAACTTGATTATGTTCAAAAACTGAAACAGGACACGATGCTGCTGTGAATCAGCTGGTCGATTATTCTGCTGTAGACTACAGAACATTAATTGCTGTTTTTCTCATAAATAATATTTTTTTCAACACTGCTTCTCAGAACTTGCTTAGCATCAAAGTAATGAAAGATCTTTTGCAATTAAAATTCAGTTGAACAAGCTAATGCAGAATAATAAAGGTAAACATGGAACGAGTGGGCATGTCACTATTGCATATACAATGCATTTTATCTTATTTAATTCTAAAAATAGAAACAGAGAATAAAATCTCACACTTTTAGGAGAACTGCAACTGTTAATGCTATCCACTACAAAAAATGCTGCAAAAATAAAGTGTTTTTTCATCAGAACAACAACAGGAAAGCGAACATATTTACAAATGCAATTTTGGACCACTGAGGTAAGAAAATACAGAACTTCATGAGAAATTAAGTTAATACAAATTTAGATGTCCTATAACCTTTCAATACTACACTTTGGCACTACAGATTGCCTGAACAATTGAGAATTGAAATACTACACACTTATACTCTTCATCTGCACAGAAGTAATTATTAAAACACAAAATTAAAAACTGTGCTACTTACCTTGTTTTTTATAGCAAATTCATAGACAATTTCTTTCTCTTCATCTCTCATTATTGGAATCTTTGAGATACTGCCAACATACACATGACCTTTAACAACTGGCAACAAGTCAAAACAGGACTCAGCAATTTTCTTCAATGCTAAAGAAATTTTCTGGCATTTGGGATCAATAACCTTCTTTACTGGTAGTGATGTTTCTAAACTGGAACTGTGTGCTGAATCACTGATTTCACAGCTTTCATCATGGAAAGTCTCCTGCATTTCAGAGACAGTATTTTCAGTATTTCCAGTAGCAGCAATATCATTGGGCTCCCACTTTGTTGGTTCACTGTCCAACCTCAATCTCTTTGCACTTCTTGGCATAGATGCTGGCAATAGTGTCCGTTTTCCAAGATAATTTGATGAACTTGAAAACAATTGCCGATTTTGAGCATCTTTGCCTTGATCTTTGCTACTATCAGATTTCAAATTGCTTCCAGTTTTAACAAAAGCAGTTGATGTAGATGCAATTGCTTTGAACCCACCTATTTGAGCCATAGGTCCTGGTAAACTTTGGCTGTCTGAAAACGAGTACCGGTTAATCCGGATATTGCCTTTCAGAATGTTTAGTGTCCTTGCCCTTGCAGACAGCTCTGGATACATAGTGTCCAATATTTTCACAGAGTTCTCCTGAGGAGCACCTGGAGCAGCATTATCAGCTGCAAACAGAGGAAACCTTCCTGGGACAGGAAGCGCGTGCTTTGGAATGGAAGTACAAAATTTCAATGGTGAGGAGCGAATCCTTCTACCTACTGTCATTTCTGAGGGTGAAGGAGAAAATAAAAGAGCAGATTTTACTGCTGGAGTATCTGTTAATGGAGACACAAGAGGAGGAACAGGAGTTTCACGTAGGGGAGATATCAGGTCATCAAGAGGGGAAAACAAAGAGGATCGACCATTAGAAGACATTACTGGGGACACTGTACATGCAGCTTTTGGAGGAGTGGCAATCAAAGGCAGTAACAAGGGGGGCAGAGGTGGACCCATCTCTTGCCTAATTTTATTTAGAGTCTCAGATAAGCATTTTGTTGGCATGGAAGTATCAGCATTTGCAAGAACTGGCTGAGTTAGTTTAACTTTGAGGATCTTTGATTTTCTTTTACCTTGCAATAGCTTCTTTGATAGCTTTGCATGCATTACTTGGGAAGCTGTCTTGGCGGAAACAGTCAAGATTCCAGATGCTGCTTGGTCTTTGCATTTCAATTTATTGCTCTTTTTGATAGCAACATCCACAGAAGACTCTGATTCCAACACACGTAACTTCTCAAATACTGTTTTTTCTGGCTCAGAAAGTTGCCTAACTGTCTGACAACTGCACTCTACATCAGAGAGGACTGGATTTGGAAGATAAGCAACAATTTGTTTTTTACTACTACTACCACCTAGGATAACATCAGTGTTGTTTTCTCCTATGTCGCAAGAAGCACAAGTTTGATTATGATTATATTCTTCACACATTGAGACCCCCATATGAACATCATTGTCTGATAGACTTTGCTCCACATTTGACTGAAGCTTTTCAGAATCACTTTCTTCTAAGAAGTTGCCATGTGCTAACTTTCTTGTATTTAATTTACTAGTTTTTGCAGCCAGTCTGCAAGTTTCTGAGAGTCTGGTTAACAGATTCTGGCATAGTGGTAATCTATTTTTTGAAGCATTTGGCATCACAGGGCTTTCTTTTGATGCCCCAGTTTTTAACAGACTTTTCTCACTGTCATTGATGCATCCATCTCTGTTAAAATTTACATTGCATTCATTAGCACCCTCAGTATTTTCAGACACTACTAATATACATTCTCTTTTCCAAGAGGCTGAGTCTTTCAGATAACCCTCCCCAACCACACTTGACGACTCATTTGCAGTATCTGGAGAGGTGTTTGTTTTACAGTCTGTATCCATATCCACCATAGCATCTGCTTTTAGATGACGGACTGTCAAAGTATTTCCTTCGTGCATTGTTGAATGAACCTCACATACTTGGTAATCAGCACCAGTTTCTAGAGCGCTCAGTGCAAATCTCCTGGAAGCTCTCTGTTCCTTTCTGAATGTGGGAACATATTCAGAACACTGAACATACCTAACTTCTTGTACAGAACAGTCTTTCTCTTTGGATTCATTGCTCTGCTCTGGCACATCAAAAGCAGTTTTAGACCTTTTTACAGCCTTTTCCCCAGATGCCTCAAAACTATTAAATTCTTTGCTTTCTCCCCCAGCTGTTAGTGAACCAGTTCTAGAAAGATCTGTTTTAACCTCCCATGTAGAAGTTCCGCATCCTGATTCTTGACAAGCAAACTTTTGGAGAAGAAAAGTGTTCTTATTACAAGACTTTGCATCCAGGATCTGTGATTTAACAGATGTCTCTGTTTTTTTATCTACTGGCTGCTCGTTCTCATCTGGAATTTTCACTTCATTTTTGTGTATGTATTCCCTCTCAAGGAACTCCATTTTGCATGTGTTGTCCTTTTCAGCAGATAGGATCTCAGCACCATCTTCCAAGCGTTCTGAAGAATAGTTAAATGCACTACCCATAACACATTTTTCGTCTCCTTTGTTTTCCTTTGTACAAGAAAAAGCACTCTTTTCTGTGAGATTAGTTTCAACAAAACTAACAACTTTCTGAAAACTGAAATTTAGATCAGGAGATATTGTGGATTCCAGGCCAACTCTCACTTGCACAGGAGAATCTGTTTCTTCAGTATTTTTACAGCCTATCTCCAAGTCCTCTTGAACAGAAAAAGCCAAGCGATTTTTAAAATCCATTTCTACAGTAGGCTGGCAGATGTCCTCTGAAATACTATTTTTCTTCACAACATTCTCTTCCCAGTTAAATGAACTGGAACAAGTCTCAGTCACCAATTCCTTGCTTTGTTTATTTAATTCCTGTTTTATTTCATCACATTTAACATTTCTGGTTACTGAGAACTGCCTCAGAGGTTTTACAGTTTGTGCCTGAGAGGTAAGATTACTTTCTACTGAGACAGTAGGACTGGATACCATTGAATATAACAGCTCACTGCTTTCCTCTCCTAACTCTCCTGGATTAACTGTGAATTCAGTTTCTTGAGATTCAAACACTCTGAAGTTTTGAGTTTTGGACAACCCACGTTCTAATGTACTACAGAGGTTTTCAGGTAGTTTTATCTCACCTTTAATTTCTGCAAAATCTAACACAGAGGATTCACACTTAGCTATTCTTTCTGCATCAATAACACATGCTGTCTTTGGTAGTGCAAGTATACGTTCAAAATTTGACTTCTCTTGTGATAAATTACTACTGTTTTCTTCTGGGTGTGGACTGCCTTTTAAATATCCCCCCTCCTTTTTATCTACTAATTTTTCATTTTCTGCAGTATGCTCTGACGATTCAGCTGTTTCTAGAATAGTTTTTCTATTAAATTTCATGGCTAGTTCAATAGTCCTAGGTCTGGTTACATTCATGCCTTCAATTTTAAGCTGTCCATCCTCTTTTGGAAAGGCTGACAAAACCTCCATACCCATGCTTTTGCTTATGCTATCCATAGACAATGAATTTCTGACTCCTTCAATAGCAAATACAGGTAAGTAACATCTAAAGACTTTAACAGTCTCTGGTTCACATTGCCTGTCCACTTCATCTTGTCCTGTTTGCACACACTGCTTCTCCAGTATCTCTTTGCTGTCATGTTTTATTTCAGAGCACCAAGAGTGTGCAGAGGTCAAAGTAGCACCAGTGTTTGTCTCAGTCTCCGTAAGTATTCCCTCACCATCACGCTGTATCATTAGATCTTTAGAACACTCCACTTCACAGAAAGAATTTGAGCTATTGAAATCAGACAATGTGTTTTCAGAGAGCTCTCTCTCCTTATTTGCCTCTGCACAGAGTCCTTTCGTCTGTATTGCAGCTGTTATTTCCTCTCCAATTATCGGACAGTTTACGTTTTCCCCTACATCACTTGCCATATTAGTTACTTTGATTACATTTTTTGATTCATTTTGAACCATTTCATTCTGTATCAACACATCAGATTTCTCCTTAGAATCTTCACTTTGAAACACAATGCATTGCTCAGGTGGCAAATGAGTAACATTTTGGGGAATAGATACTACCATAGGAGTTTCTTTCTCTCCTGATAATCCATCTCTTTCTGCTTTCATGAATTCACCATGCTTTTCATGTATGCCCTCATAATCAACAGCTCTAATTAAGATTACATTCTTCTCTCTTTGCTCTACCTCACTGCAGTTTTCCATCTGATTCTGAGGCTTGAAACCGTCTAAGATAAAATCAGCAGGAGAACCTTCCTTTACACTGTGCATGTTCTCAATATCTTCTTTCTGTTCCTCAATGGCTTCCAATTCATGTGCTGTTGCCTCAGTTAGTTTTCTCTTCCCAGTTTCCATAGCTTCGGAATTCTTTTCCAAACAATGTCTGTTAGTTTCCACGTTTGTAAGTGAAGTAGCAGCTTCAGCTTGCTCTGTTTCACCATCTCTCTCCTCCTTGCTCGATATCTTTGGACCAATACAAACATTCTTTTCATTCCAACTCAGGTTATGTAAGATTTCTGCATCAAGACCACGCTCACACGATTTGCTCTGTCTGTCACAGTCCTCAGTAAAGCTGAATACACTATGACTCTGAGGCTGAAATTGGTCTTCTTGTAAAACATCCTCCACTGCAGAATCACTACAATCAACTTCTTCGTCACTGGAATCTGTGATTTCTCCAAACAGAATATCCTTTAATGAAAAACACAAAGTTAATACTCCAAAGCCTAGTATGAGTTTTAAGAGCTGTTTCTCTAAACAAACATACTGGTGGCCCTGATGTGCAGTGGTTTTGAGAGATTAAGGCTGATCAACAGAATTAACATCCTTCTCCATTATTGTTCTTCATAGCAAATGGAGAGTACTTCTGTGAAAAGTCAGGAAACTACCTACCTATTTGCATTCTAAGATTACTGGAAAACAACATATGAGTAGATTCCCCTTGACTTTCAAGCTGTGGAATTTTGCTATGAAAGCCATACTCTCATACTATGAAATACATACCCAACAGGAGTTGGGACTGTAAATCTGCAACACCAGGAAAAGAAATTGTGACAGCAGTTGAGACATGGTGATTTTCTTTTAAATATACTTCTGAAAATTATGTTTTGCCCCTTTCCACAGGCAGTAAAAAAGTATCCATATGGACCTAAATGCTCACATAGAGATGCTTTCAGAGGACAAGTAAATAATACTGATCCTCAAAAAAAAAAAAACCCAAAAAACAAAACCAAACCAAAAAACCCACATGCAAAACCAGCCCAGAAACATCACATAATTATTTCTGCCGTAATTATACAGCCAAGTCAGACACATCCTGGAACTCACCTGTGTAGTTAGCGGTGAAAGCTGTACTGGAGAAAGTAGAGCAGGGAGAGGCCTGGCCCAATTCAGTATATCCATTACATTTCCACCTGGGCCTTTTTGCTCCTGATTGGAGAAGTCTAAGCAGCTGTGTTCCCCATCTGTCTGTTTTATTACACCTACAGTTTTATCCTCACCATCATGCTGACATTCTGCAGTAGTCCAGCTCTCAACGCTGTTGCTTCCAAAAGGCTCACTACTTGCCTGGAGTTGTACAGCTGTTACAGAATTTTGCTTTCCAGCGCTCTCTAGTGAAGAATAGCAAGGTAGCATTTTGCCATCACATTTCCTGATCGTTTGGTGGACTTGTACAGTTTCTAAGACACAAAAATATTGTTAAGAACTTTCTTTGCTTCTCATTTTTCTTTACAGAGATGATACATCATAGTACTAAGCACTTACTATCATTTTCAGAAATATTTTCCTTACAGAGATCAGATGTTATTCACAAAATTATATATTTTTTTAATAAGAAAGGTATATGTATGTGCAAAGAGCTCTCACCCAAACCACCTACTGATTTGGATCATTAATACTACTCCTCCCAAAACTCAATGACTTATTTCAGTTTTAACCCAGATAACTATGTTCAGGAAAAAGCAGGACAAGCATGCAGTGACATTCCCCACTCAGGCTGTAATTCTCAACTTAAGCAACCTGCAGCTTTCAGCCAGCAGCAGCATTTGCAGGGTAGTTACAATTATACCCTGCCATAAACATAATTAGAAAGTTCTTTGCCATATTGCTAGTTTTATGATTTAATATGCTTTTAAAGGTTTAGGTATTTGAATTTCAATATTAGACTAATTGTACAAGATTTTGTCTTTAATGATATGACTTAAAGCTGGACCTGTAAAAACAAACTTTGTTAGAAGTTATGTTCCTGCAGAAACATACCTATGCACAATGGAGTTTGAACCAGTAAGACAATAAAAGATACTGAATGTTTGACAACTCTTGCAAGATAGTGTCAACTACAGTAGTTTTACACAGCTATTCTAGCAGTACAAAAACATGTCCAAATGCTCTGTGTGATTCTTTGCACTGTATTTTTGTTTTGATCCTTTTCAAATCACTTTTTTTTAATTACAGTAACCCATTTCTTATGCATGCAGACAAAACACATTGCCTCAGGAAAGTCAAAACGGTAGAGAGAAAGATATATATTAATTATAATTGTGTTAGATACTTTTAACAGTGAAAAGATGGCTCAGTTTTATCAAATACAAATTCTGTGATTTTATAAAAAGAAAAGATGACCTCCAATAAAACACTAGAAAACAACAATCCCAAACCCCCAGCGTGTCACACAGAACTAGAACCTATTCTGTAGTATTTGCAATTCTTATACAACACTTGTATACGTGATCTTGTTTGTAGTGCTCACAAACACTACTGGACACAGAATCAGCAATATTCAAGCAAGAGACAAGCCTATTCTGTTTACATCCAAGTCCATCCCACAGTATAAAGAACTGCACATGCACAAAATGTTTTTGAACAGAGGATGTATTGATTTAATTGGCACAATTTGCTTTTTGTTGAAAAAGCAGAATCCACTATTACTCTATCCACTGCTACAACTTGCAAAGATACTTCTGAAGAAGCACCAATGGTAGTATCAGATTCAAAAATATTAATTCAACAGGTGAGAATGACCTCCCATAGATCCACCTCCCAAAAATCTTTAAGCACACTCTGGTGGGCACTTGCATATTAATAAATTCACATTTACTGGAACCCACCTTCTCTAACAGTCTTTCTTCTTTTTTCAGGCTGTCCCTTATCCTGAACAGAAGCTGAAAAGAGGTACCAATATTTATTTTTGATCAGAAAGATACAGCTTCAAGAAAATTTTGAGACTTCACATGCCATCTCACCCAAGGCAGGATCATTTTCCTGATTCTCTCTTTTTCCTGTTGCACTGTCAATGCACATCCAGAGTTCTTCTAACAAGAGCTTTATTTTTTCTGTTAAAATAAACATTTTTATGAATTAAGGAAAACCTCAATTGTTCAGAAAGCTAAGAACTTATGCTTCTTTATTTTCACTCAAATACAGACATGGCTACAATAAAATAAAAAATAACCACAAACAAAGGGGTGCCTTAGCTTCAGAGAGACAGAAATGCTAGATGAGGGGAACAGATCATGTATTGACCACAGCCACTGAAGGAACCAAAAGAACGGTTGCAGAACACTTCAGCTTTTCCTTTTATAGTGAAGGTAGGTGGCAAAAAGTTTTAGCAGCCCCCAGAGCAAAATGTAAAAGCAGACATGAACGTAGCACTAGTGAAATTAAATAGATCTCTAAAACAACTCAGGTACCATGAACATAAATGGGGAAAGAAATCTTTTAGAAATGAAGTATTTATGTTATATTGTCTCTTTATGCCTACTCAGTAGTAGCTCATCTCAGTCCTGCCATGGAGTAACAGCACATTAAATGTCACAGAATAAATTATCAGGCCACAACATTAGTAGATATTGTCTAGAGTCCTAACAGCACCATTGATGCCAAACAACCTAGTTCCAGAATCAGAAGGGCAGGGGGAGAAGGAGAAACAAACCAAAACCTCAACAAAATACACCTACTTATGCCAAAACTATCATCAATAATCAGCAACCAACACTATTGATTTTGTGTCAGTTCCATAAGTTAAAGACCACAGCAAACTGCTATTTTATGAAGAGACGTATTAAAACCCCCCAGCACATAAGAGGAAAACCTGCCAAATTGTGCATGACATTATTACCACCACTAACAATTTCTCATTAGTAATAAAGCCCTGCTGCTATTTGAAGCTCAAATTAGAGCCCAAATCCTAATTTTCCCATTTCAACATTAATTAGAAGATGAAACTGGGTTCCAATTTAGTACAATAAAAAAAGGCAGCAAAATAATGCCAAGGTATGCAAGAAGAGACAAGGTCTTCCTTTTTCAGAAGAGTTCAATTTTGGCAACAAATTTTATATACTAATATTGCAAAGCAATACATGATTTAAAAGCAATACTAGCATTTTAAAACACTGAAAAAAAAATTGTTTAAAGTTTGGCCTTTAGAGGTCAAAAGTTTGTACTTTAGAGGAAGTCTAAAGTTTGTACTTTAGAGGAAGTTTAGAACAAGTTTGCTCTATTAAACAGATTCAGATAATTTGTATCAGGTGTTTTAGATCATTAGGGGATAAAACCTCAATAGCAGTAAGAAACAACATCCTGGAATTCCACTTGATTTACAGAGCCTCACATAGAAGTGTAGTCTGCTACAACTTCTCTCTTTTGTCTTTTGTTTTGTATGCTTCCTTTACAATTTGAGTGAACTTCAAAGACAATGGGACTGTATTTTTCTCAGTCTTTGCATTCTGTTTTATAATTGCATATCAATTGACCATATATGTGTGGAGTAAACTAGCAATTTTAATGAATAAAGTATTTTCTTTACTACAAAACTGAAAATTGTAATCTATTGTAATCTATTACACTAGCCCTCTATCTGTGCAGCATATTTGTACCAATCACGTTTGCCCTTACAGCATTTCTGTCAGTATTTTGTTTCCAAAAAATGAACTCTAGAAGCACTAGAATAAATTTGTAATGGTTGGTTCCACACAGAGAGTGGTCTTGTAAAAAAAATCTTACCTTTGTCTATATCTGTTGTAAGATCTTCACTTGAACTCTGGGTCTCCACATGTTTAACTATTAAAAATAGGAGAGGGAGGAAAAGGAAATGTTCAAAAGGAACAATACCACACAAACCTGACTACAAACCAACGTGAAAGCTTACCTTTTCTGCACTTCTCTTTACATACACCATCAAGTTTTCCCTGTTAAAATTAAGTAACAATGTTTCATGCGATACATAGTTTGTAGAGTATCTACTCTTAATGAGCATGAAATCTAAATCAACATTTCACAGGTCATGCTTTGTTTGGAAAATTTTTCTCTCTTAAGGTCAAATGCTATGTTTAGTTACTCAATATCCCAAACAAATGTAACTTTACTATCTCAGTATCACTGTTACTAGTAGCTTCTCTTCCCCACTCCCCTGAACTACTAAAAGAAGCTTCATGAAAAAGACCAGGATAGTCTTACTTGTGCTTTCTTTAGCTCCTTTTCAAGTCTTTTCTTTTCAGTTTTCAGCCTTCTGAAGTTCTGTGTGTGCTTTTTTGCAGCCTCTTCAAGAAAGATAACCAAAATTCAAGTTAGAAATTACAATATAAAAGAAAATCAATTAAGTAGCGTTGGCCACCAGTCTGCAAATCAAATTACAAGGAAAAAAAAAAAGTAGATAGTGTGAAATACAAATCTACTGAAGTTTTATTTTGGCTTGTAAAGAAAACAACTCATACATACAAGCATGTCATCTTCCACTGCATAATTACTGTACTATTGAAATATATTTATTACTTTTCTCACACACAAGAATGAAAGTGGGTCATATTGTAATGATACTGTACTATAGAACAATACACAACAAGCAAAATAAGGAAATTAATTTAAAGTGAGGTGCTATGTTTTTTCATGTGTTTTACTCTCTTATTTAAGAGGGTTCTTTTTCAAAGATGATAGTGGAAGGCCACCATAACATCTCTTCAGAGCCTTCTCTTCTTCAGGCTGAACAACCTCAACTCTCTCAGTGTGTCCTCATAGGAGAGCTGCTCCATCCTTCTGATCGTCTTTGTGACCCTTCTCTGGACCTATTCCACAGGTCCACATTGTTCCTATGGTGAGGGCTCCAAAACTGGACAGAGTAGTCCAGGTGGGGTCTAATGAGGGCAGAGCAGAGGGGCAGAATCACCTCCCGTAGACCTGCTGGCCAACTAATTTTGATGCAGTCCAGAATGTGGTTGCCTTTCTGGGCTGCCAGTGCACATTGCCAGCTCATGCTGAGGTTCTAATCAACCAGCACTCCCAAGTCCTTCTCCTCAGGGCTGCCCTCAATCCATTCTCCATCCAGACTGTATTTGTGCTTGGGATTGCCACAATCACACGCAGGACTTTGTACTTGGCCTAGCTGAAGTTCACAAGGATGGTATTTGGGGGGTTTCTAACACTAAGATACGAGTCACTCAGAAAACTGTACTTTAAACTGTGGTTAAGCACAGCTGTATATGTGCCATGAATTAAAGTATTTGCCTTGCTAAGTAACAGTACAGCAAGTTAAGCATCAGAATGATTTGTGCATATCCACCCTCTACTAGCTGAACAAGAAAAACTCAGTGCTTTGAGGCACGCGATTTATTGCTACTTAAAAATAAAACAAACCAACCAACCAAAACCCAACTGCCAGAACACTTAAAGATCAAAAAACATGTCACGATCACTACATGTTTAAATATGATTATAAACATGATTAGAAGAATTCTACCAAGATAGTTGCAATGCTAGGGCACATGCACTGTAAAACAGGCTCACTGAACTAGATTTAATTAGCTTGAAAGGAAAAAAAAACAACACCCAACCCAACAAAAACACATTAGAGGGATCCAAGAGCAGCATCCTGAACCTACAAGGAGATATCAAGAAGATGGAACAAGACTGTTTAGTGGTGCACGGTGTGAGGAGGAGCATAAGTTGAAACAAGAGGGTTTCTAACTGGCTGTAAGGGAAAGCTTTTTCACCATGAAGATGGTCATGCTGTTGAGTTGCCTGGACAGACTCCATCCTTTGATGTTTTCATGACCAGAAGTTCCCTTTCAACTTAATTTACACCACTTGCCAAAGATACTCAACAGAAAATATGTTGCAGGAGGGCTGCTGTAATTTAGAGATTAAGCACCACACAAGCCCTGCCTTGCTCCTTGGGGCCTCAAAGTTACAAAGCATAATCACCTCTTTGAATAAGAAATATCCAAATTCAGTATTCAGTGGCCAGTCCAGCCCAAGCCATGACAAAAGGAATCAAGAGATGGAGTAGGACAATGGCACAGTAATATAATGTAGAAAGTTACCTTCAAGTTTCTTCACTTTTGTTTCCAGTTTCTTTCTCCTTTTTAAAAGAAAGCATTAACACATCATTTTTGTATAGAATTGTTGCATGAAAACCCAAGAAAAAACCCCAAAATCTAGGCATTTCAGAGAAAACACACTCCCTAAACTCAGGGCCTCTGAGACCAACATGTCCCTGAAGCTGAAAACTTAGATCAGTGGCATGTTGCTGATGTTCTCACACAAACAGCTTTATCCGTTACAAAAATACAGTTTGCCCTCAAGACTTAGTCCACTAACACAAGTACAGAAATACACCTTCAGCTACAACCCAGAGTTACAAACACAACCTAAGAAAAATGGCTTCTGTTTTTTGCATTTCTATGATGTAATGCAGACTCGATAGTTTTATCTAACACAGCCTTTCTTACAATCAGTAAGACCTAAGCAATGAGATAATCAGGAATACTGAGATAATGAAGATCAGCCTTTGGCATAACTTATGTCCCATAGCTTTTTGTTCAGAATATCCAGGTGTTCACTAAAGCAGAACCAAAACCAAAAAAATTTTGACTTCAGCCTTTCCAACCATAACTTATATGTAAACCATACACAGAACTGGAAAAAAATATAAATTAATGCTTCTATTATTTCCTTCTGTTAAATCCCAATATCCCAAAAGTAGGTTTTAAATGCTTGTGATAAATAGAAGGCTCTGTCCTGACAAACACAAGCCACCAATGCTTGATCCCTAATTGCTTTCATGAAGAACATAACAGTTCATCCATTCCCCATACTGAAACGCGTATAATGGGATGCCTAAGCCTTTATGGATTTATGAGCTTTTATCTTCATTTCAGACACTAACTGGAAAACATTTGAAAACCAAATTAGGAAAAAAAAACCACATTTGAAAACCAGAATTAGGACGATTGACCACCTTTGACATGTGATACTCAAAAGCTGAAAAATATAAATGCAAACAACTGCATTTGTCATATTTATTTCATCCTTAGAGATAATGTGATGTTAATTTAATTGAGCAATCTTACTTCAGAAACATTCTTAATGCTTTGAATACTTCTTTCAAAGCTTATCCATAGGAGTGATTTCATACCTAAAGCCTTCATAATGGACATGCATATTTGTCTAAAGTTACCATGCTTGTTATAAGCTCAGAATTGGGAAACTACTATCCTTGCAAATATTCAAAACTCAACAATTCAAGCAACCTAACTTTGACACTGGCTCTGAATGACAGATCAAACCAAAGGATTTGAGAAATAATCTCTGACCTAAATTAAGAGTAACTGCAGATTCATTTCATAAATAATGCACTAGACTCAGCACTCAAATTACTGAATTTGCATGACCGACTGCTTAAGATGGCCTCGGTGTCAAAGGTATATGAAGTAGGTATAGCATCACAGAGCACTTGAGGAGAAAAGAAACCCCTGGACATCTTGTAAACCCACTGTATTCAAGCTGGGTCATCTCACTGAGATCCTGAGCTCACTGCTCAAGATCATGCCCAGATGGCTTCTGAGTATCTCCAAGGATGGAGAGGTCACAACCCCCCTGAGAAACCAGTGCCAGCGCTCAGTCACCCTCACAGTAAATAGTGTGTTTCCTGGTGTTCAGAGAGAACCTCCTGTGCTTCAGGTTGTGCCCATTCCCTCTGGTCCTGTCACTGGGCACCATGGAAAAGAACCTGGCTCCATCATCTTTACATCCTCCCTTTGTGTATACATGTTAATAATATCACCCCTGACCCTGCTCTTCCTCAAGCTGAGAGAGCTGGGACTTTCCACTGAGGACAGGCTGAACAGATACTCGAGTCCCATAGTTGTCTTTGTGGCCCTTCACTGGTCTCTTCAGTATGTCCATAGTCTGTCTTGTACTGGGGAACCCAGAATTGGACAGAATATTCCAGGTGTGGCCCTGCAAGTGTTGAGTAGAGGGAAGGAGGACCTCCCTCAGCTTGCTGGCAATGCCTAATGCAGACCAGGATACCATTAGCCTTCTTTGCCACAAGGGTACATGACTGGCTCACATTCAACTTGGTGTCCACCAGGGCCACCAGGTCCTGCCCATTTCCAAACATGCTAGACAGTTCAGGACCTGCTAAGCTATTTCTTCAAAAGCAATTATTTTAAAGACTGATTTTAAGTGACCACTTTGGCAATATTGTTTTTCTATTGGTCTTGGAGACTTTTCAGCACAGTGGAAATGAACTGCAATAACAAAAAGCTACGTTTAAGAACCATTTAAAACCGGAGAAACCACAACTTTTTCTCCAATCTTACGCTGTTCTTAAAAAAAATTCTAGAAACTACAAAAAAACACTTCGGGACAGGATAATAACTAATACTACCTTCCAGAGAGTTTGCTACAAAATTTAAGACTATTCTTCCACCAACTCTCCTATTCTAAGAGCCCATAAGTATAAAAATTTTAGCAAAATAGAACACATGACTAGGTAAGGTACAAAACCAAATTCTGGAAGAGGTAAGAGGTAGAAAGAAAGGTTGTGGAAAAAAAAAGATGCGACACTCACACAGCATCACTGTTTAATATTTCTTCTTTAATTTTTACATATTCCAGTTGACTCTCCCGATAAATCTTGAGAGAACTCTGTGGAGAAGGAAATCACAGTTAAAAATATGCCCTTACTGAGGCCAAAATAAAATAGACAGCAGGCACTTTACCTGTTCTAAGGAAAAGGGTGCAGAACCAAAAAAAGCATGTTCAGCGAGAAAACAAGCAAGTTGAAAAATCAGGTTATTCTTTAAAGGCAAAAGTTACAACAAACAAATAAATACATCTTTATCTATCTTTTGAATGTGTCTCCAACACTTATCTGGATAGGAACTCAAAGTTGAAGTCAAAAGCATAGTTATTACATACCATACATATAATTCCACTTTTTCTGAAAAAGCGTAATGAGGACATCAGCTACTAATGTAGATGGACTGAAGAAGATTCATAAAACAGTTCTAACACTCAAGAAAAACTAGGTAGTGACAAGACAAACATTCATATCCTACCTTGTACCAGTATGAAAAAACCACAAGAAAGAAGGTAGGGTGTTTTCTGCAGAAATAAATTAATGTCTAGAAAATACACATATTTAGGCAATTAGAACAGTGTCCTGGTTTGGGGTAAAATTAACCAATTTTCTGTTTTACAGTTTTGCTTTCTTAGCTAGGCCTCTCCTAGCTAGCTGGGCTCTGAAATTAACAGCACATTGTGCGGAGCTGTTCTGTCTCGCAGTGATAGGACCTGATTGTACCGGGGGATGGTATGCAGAGAGGCCCTTGTTTAGACTTATTGCTGGAAGAACCAAGGTCAGATAATTTTCGTCGTTCGCCCGTCGGAGGGTCCCGCCTTCAAGGAGGAGCGGACAGGACAGGTGACCCAGGACTGACCAACAGGGGTATTCCATCCCATCAGCATCATGCCCCGTATAAAAGCTGAAGGATCAACAGGTCAAGTCTCTTCTTTCCGGCTCTTCTTTCCGCTTCATCTTTCCCCTTCTTTCTCCTTCTTCGATGGCTGACGTCCAAGGAGGGCCCTGCCTGTTCATCTGCCTCTGATCCCGATCTGGGCGTTCCTGGCTCCGGATCTGAAGCCCAGCTCCTGTCGGTCGCCGGGTCCGGTTTGGGACTTTTCCTGAGGCCTGCTGGTGACGTGGTCGTCGTCCTGGGAGCTTGATACAGTTTTGTGTGTACTGTATACTCCCTTTTTCCTTTTTTTTTCCCCTATATTTCCTTTTTATTGTGCTGCTTATATTTTCATTAAAGTAGTTTAGCTTGTTCTAAACTCTTGAATCTCTTTAACTCCTTCCTCTCCTCTCTTTACCCAAAGCGGGGGAAAAAGGGAGGGGGGGAGCATCTGTCGCTCAGGTCGCTTGGTGGGTTTGGCTGAGACCGCGACAAACAGTCAAAGCTTTTCTTTTGTAGACTGAATCTCAGCTAAGAGATGGGACAGAAATTAGCAGTAAGTTCAAATAGCTAATAATGTAAAAGTATATATTTGAAGTGGTAATAGGAACAAAATCCTCTTCTTCACAGACGCTCTTTGCACCTTTTTTAGTACTACAAATCGTAGAGTTCAGTAATCTAGTAAGATCATAACAGAATACCTTGAATGTATCTCCTTCCTACTTAAATAAGGAAATAAAACCCAAATAATGTGATCAAAAATCATAGAAACTAAAAAAGTCTGAGCTTTTTGCCTATCTGCAACCTGCTGCTATTTAATTCATTTCACCTAAAACCAGAGCCGTCTGTCCTACCGAGCTGGAAATAACACCTGGGCTTATTAAAGCCTGCTTCATTAAGATGAGCATTAAATATATATATTTTCTTCAACAGAGAAAGCACAAGTTATTTAAACCTTACAAGCACACCTTTTTCTCCTCCAACTCTGCTTTCAAGGAACCCAACTCCTCCTGGCACTTTTCCAAAGGTAGGATTTTCTGTAGCATCTGCTCCACTTGAGAACGAAGAGCAGAGATTTCTCTGGAACAGGAAGTATAATAATAACAATTTTAAAAGCTTCCAAACTCAGTGCTTTGATTCCTCGCATCAAGTGTCTGAGTATTTTGCTTTCCGCTATAGAAAACTGTTGCGAGATACCCAAAGACTTTTAAGAGTCTAACTTTTCTAATTTTTCCATCCAACATTTTACATTCAAAGAGAATTCAAGATCTGATTTAGAAACACTAAACTGAGTCTAAAGCTAGAGACAAGCACATGGTATGTGTCACACAGGAACACTGCCCAGCTGCCTACACTGAACTGCCAGCAATAAGCGTCTCTAGTAAGAGCACTGAGAAATAAGAACGCAGTCCAACTGTGGGAATTTTGAGAAGGCAGGATGGACTGTAAAGATTATATGCTGCCTCTTCTTCTATAATTAAGTAGAGTAAGCAAGGGCATGCAACCACAACCCTAAGACAAAATGTTTCATACAAATAGGGCTGCCCTAAATACGCTTCTATTCAACAACCAGCAAAAGATGCTCTCTGCATCTCTGCTTGGTCACTTTAGACTTTTATGTAACACAGGGCCAGGAAAGAATTTCACACAGGTATAGCAGAAGGACAGATTTATTTCTTCATCGAGGGTATCTTTGCTAGTTATAGCTTAGAAAACATGGTAAAATAAAGGACTATATTAAAAGCTCAGGGCTGTTGTTGTTTCAACATCATGCTCTCAAAACTGTCCAAGACACCAAGAACCATCTTTAGCAAACAATTTGAAAAATTAAACTTACCGCTCGGCAAACTGAAGCTGTAATCTCTTGTTAAGGTACAAACTAAGAATAGTTTATCAAACATCCTTAAGTATATTTCAAATCCAGTCACCACTTGTAAAGAAACATCTAGTAAAGACTTCCACCCGAGAAAATCAGGACTTGGAGAACCAAGTGTTTAATTGAAACATTTCAATATGTTTTAAGTGAATAAGCATAGGTTCTTCTGTTACATGAAAACAACTTTACTCGTTTTTAGCAACACAGCTTTCATATAGTCCACATTATGCCATATATTAAACACAGACAGATCTTAAGTAGCTAGTTTTAATTCCAAACCTTTTTTTCCTTTATAAAGCCAGTCTGTTCTGGCACTATCTCTTAACTTAAGTCTTAAGTGAAAAAACTCACACCCTCTTACGGCAAATGTAAATATACTAATTCTGCAAGAACACTAATAGAATAATAAAGGATATCAGTGCACTTCTGTTGATACTCTGTCAGCAAACGACTGCAAAGAAAGAAACCCAAGCAAACAAAAAAAAGAGATTTACTCATTTTCTTACCTGAATTTAACAATCATGTCTTAGGATGCCTTTACTTTTGCTTTATAGATAAATGCAAATATTATTTGCATTTTCTGGTAACAGTCAATATAACCCTTTTGTTTCATTAAGCCACTCAAACCTCAATCAGATTACTTTAAAACAGAAGAGAAAAAAACCCAACCAACTGGCAATTACATGAATTTGTAACAATTAACTATTTGCAGCTTTAAAAAAAACCCACACAAAACATTACTTATATAAAGAACATAACATACAAATCATATCCTAGCTCCCCAACTTAAAAGGATATTTTCCAAGGAAAGAATACATAAATGTTAAAAAAAAAAAAAAAGTTTAAAGCCTGTTAAGGGTCTTTTGATCTTCACACTATTCTGCTACCAACCATAAGGAGCCATAAGCAGCCACTTACTCTGATCCAAGGCATGTGGTGGGCCCACAGGACAACAACAAGGAAATCTAGTCTCTCATTCCCTCAAAAGTTATGGTTTTTAAGAAGGGAGAAAAGAAAGGACAAGAGAAATACTGTGGCAGTTACTCAAATATGGAGAGGGTTGCACTACTTTCTCTTGCAAGAGTTAAGAGTAATGAAGAAAGGGGCTGAGCTGCAAGTAGCTAAAGGAGAAATGTATGCACTGGCAGAGAGAAGAGGGACAGGAAGTCTGCAGGTAGGAAAAGGAATCTATAGTCACAGAGTAAAGAAGCTCTGAAGAAAAGGGTCTCATCTAAGACAGTAAGGGCTGTCTTAAATACTTGTTGGAAACCAGAATACAGTACTGGAATTTCGATTCGCTAAAGCCAGACTGATATGCATCTGGGAAAGGGTACATGAGAAATAAATCATTACAATTAGGAGACAGAAAGGATATTTCATCACAGTATGGAGGTGTAAACAACATATCTTGATACATTATTCCATACAATCGTATGTTGATGGTTATTGAGAAGTGGAAGCAATCACAGAAAAGAAAGCAAACTGTGCGAAGCATTTTACCATACTCTAACCAAAGTTCAGCTTCACTTTTCATATTCTGCTATTTAATCCAAGTAGCATTTCATGCCTCAATGCTCAGATGAAGTTCTGTTGAAAACATTTGTGTGCACCTGTGCCTGACTTTTAGATCTCATACTATATTCTTCACAACCGATAAAATTAGATCACTCTCCAAAGGTCTGTTTCTGCTAGTATTCATAATACTGTATAAGCTATTGCAGCTACAAAAAATAGTCCTGTTCTACTACTATTACACACAGCTGTTTTAGGGCATAAATTAAAGTCTTACTAAACTGTCTTAGGACTTGTTTGTGAAGAAGTTACTTTCATTTTGAGGAGGAATTAGGTTTATGCATTAACAAATACATACATTCCACAAGATTTATTTGCTCTGTTTCTTTAAGAACTTTAGAGCAATAAATAGCAAAATCAAAAGCAAAAAACCCAAACCAAAGCAAAAAAAAAAACACCCCAACAACCACTTATGCAATTGTACTTACTCTCCATCAATCATTTTTTGCTTCAGTGTAATTAATGCCGCTACATATTCATTTATATTCTGTAAAAAAAGTCTGAAGTTGGTAAAGAAGTTTCACCCCAAAAATAGTACACTGTAAATAGCTGCTAAACTGACAACTCATGTTCTACACAATACAATAATCTGACAACTTTTTTCAGCTCTCTTCTTCTCTGAGCAAGTTACTAATTCACCAAAAAAATATTTATACAAATACATATAGAGAATGCAAACTCCACAAGTACGCATATTTAGAGGAGGCTTTAGTACAAACGCTCTTCAAACACCACTTTTATAGCAGATTATACACTAAAAAACCCAAAACGTTTTCCTCTCAAAATCAAATTAAGCTTTAGCAGAACGTTACCATTAAACGGCATTAAAAGTTATCATTTTAACGGTAATACTCATTTGAGCCTGTATTTCCCAGACCCATACTCATTTTAAGTGTGTATCTCCTCCACCCTCTGAACTCTCAACAGGGGCCTCCCCTTCATTTCCAGGGGAAAAAAATAATACATTGCCTAAAGCGATATATTACGAAACTACAAGACTGCTCACGAGATGAAAGGAGGCGAATGATGACACTCCTTTCACTGCATCGAAGCAAACTCAACAGGATGCGCCTAGGAACTCACTACGCAGACGCTACCAGGCAACGCCGCACACTACCTATTTGCCACACTTCACGCGGCTAATGGTCGCCGTTGCTCCTTTTACAGAACCCATTTGCCACACTCGCTACCCAAGTTCCTGCTGTACCGGGAACGATGACTATGGCACCTAGCGCTTCCTACCGGCCAGCGGCCCGGCACAGCCCCGCGGTCGCGTCCTTAAGCGAAAACCCCGCCCCAAGCGATTCAGCGCCACAGGAACAGCGGCCCGTTACTACCTGCTGGAGAACACCGCAGTTCGCGCAGGCCCCGGCGGCTGCAGTCCCGGCCGGCGGCGGCGGTGTCTCTCCAGGCATCATATTGACCGCCGTGCCCCAGGCCGGGCCCCTCTTCAGCAGCGCTCCGGACAGCCACGCACAGCCCTCCGCCCAGCTCCCACAGCAACGCGGGGCACAGCCGGAACTCCGTCACGCGCCGCGCCATCATTTAGGAAGGACCCGGCTCAGCCGTACCTCCTCTAGGGTGTC
>VZRU01006493.1:1052831-1174023 GCA_013398155.1 Pedionomus torquatus | reverse complement strand
CTGCGCTGCCCGTTGAGCCGCTTGATTTACGCAGCATCTGCGGAGAGGCAGCAGGCAGCGCCTCGGGACTGGTATCGTACCCCCGCTGGAGAGGGGCTTGTGTGCTGCACTCGTAAGGGGTTATGTAGAGAGACTGGGTGGTGGTTGTGTTATGATTATGGTGCTTATTCGAGCCGCAGATGCCTGACTGTTGGGAGTCACAGATGGATTGGGGAAATGAGTGATCAAATACATCCTGACACAGGGAAAACTCCAAGGACCTATCGAGCCAGGATGATGTTGATGTCAGTCTGACAGTCAGCAGTGTGTGTTGAGTGCTGCTGTTCAGGATGAATAGGAAGAAAGGAGACAAAGGATTCGAGAGCCCAAGACCATATAAATTATAAGTATCCATTTTTTTTTAAGTTGCTATACTCGAGACTGATGTATATTTGAAACAGGCCAGAGGCTGATGAGTAACTCAGCAACCTGAGAAGGTTGCAACTAGTGCTAATAGTATAGCTTGCATTTAGAAAATGTGTATTGCAGGTGTGTGTTTTATTGTGTAAATCGGCTCGTGGACAGTGCATCTGTCAACTATGCATTCTCATAAAATACTTACATTGTGCTCTTCAAACCTCAGAGATCTCTCCACACAATCTCAGCATGACCGTGTTTCATTCTAACTGCTGTGTTAAACTGCCTTTTGACTTAAGGCCTTTTCTGTATATAAAAAACGCTTGTGTTTGCAGCAAGCAGCTTTGTTAAGCAAAGTGTCACTTTTACACATACGTTATTTAAGTTGTAACCAAGCTGTAAAGCAGTTGATTGTGGATTTCAGTGGATCTTTATGTTTTTCTGCTTATACCTCCCTGATTTTTTTATAAATCTGTAACACAAATGTATTTCTAAATAACATCACTCTTGTTATTGTATACATTTTAACGTTTTGAATCCATTATCTGGTACTAGATGTTACTGTTCTCTTCTAGGAATTTTTGAACTTGTTTAACTGACGCAAAGTCACTTTTTATTGCATAGGGTATATGAGTACAAGCATATAATGTGTGATTGGGCCTAAAAGTTGAATTATTGCAAGGCTCTATCTTGAGTCGTAATTAGCACCACTCTGAAGTGTGGTGAAGGTGCCACCTACTGCAGAAATAACTGATGAAGTTTTTAAAGCATTGGAATTACTATTTTCTATTTTTTAAATCAAAATTTTACTTAACAAGGATTATTAATACATTGTTCAAAACTTTAGCAAATGCATTTGACTTGTTTAAAATACCTCTTTTGGTTAATATATAACCTTTATTTGAAATAATAAATTCTTATGGAGTATTTACTGTGAAAGCACATACTATATCTTTTGTCATGTATAGTACCTGCTTACATGAATTGTGTATGAGAGTCAACTCATCAGGTAAATTTTCCACAGGCCTCTGATTGCGAACTTTACAGCTGGATGCTGTCAAATACTGCAGATCACTAAAGTGTTAGAACTTGATTCTGTGCCTTTAGTAATACTACATTTTTACATGCTGTTAAGTGATGTTTGAAAATGACATCGTCATCTTCCTGTATTACTCATAACATTAAGATTATATGATACTATACTTTGATTTTTTTATTAGAACTTTTCTGGCCTTGTATGCAGTTTCTATTTGTTTTTTGTCTGGACCATGTAAGAGATTTAGACCATTATGAGTTCTCCCTGTATAAATATATGCAATATGCAGTATTTATTTGCACATATAGACATCCTGTATGAGCTCTGTTTTTAAAAAAAACCCACCCTGGGTTAAAGTATTTTAAATGCTGGCATTTATGCAAAACCTTACTTATTTTAATTTTTATTTTTTTCCAGCACAACTCACCAAGTAGTTTGTATCAACAACATAAATTTTCAGAGAAAGTCTGTTGTAGTAAGTATTTTTTAATAAAATATGTGGAAGTTAAAAGTCTGGCTATTCTTCATGCCTTTAGAGGAAGCAACTGCACACGCAAGCTAATTATGTTGTTCAGCTTCTTTGTATTTTATACTTTCTAATCTGATGCCTCTCATAAATTTGTTATTCCTTGAGATGCTTCAAATAAAATACCTTCTAATTGTGACCACTTTAATCTCTGCAAGCAAAAGATTGCTAAAAGAAGGTCACTGCATAATAAATGATATTACAAAGCAATTTGCAATGCAAAACTGATGTTCAGCACAGTGTTAGCTGCTGTTAGGGATAACATTACAGAAGTTTTTTTCTAGCTTATATGTGAGTTCACTAGGGCTTTGAAGAGGCTTTCATGATTTCAGGCTTGAGGTCATTGAGGCTTTTTGTGAATTTAGATATCTGCCTGAGTGAAATCTGCTAAAGTTTTAAAATCATTGTCTCAAGCTTGGATACCAAAACCTAAAACACATAATGATACTAATAACTTGAAATGTAGTCAGATTATTTCCAGTAAAACAAGTATGATTGTCAGTCGCATTGAAGTTTTTTGTTTTATTTTATTTTGCATGTTAAGTGGTATGAAAGAAAATGTATTCCAGATGTCTAAAAGGGCAAACCAATTTCCTACTTATATTATAAATTAACGTGTTTCTTTTAACCTATGATTTTCCTTTGAAATGCATTAAGTATTTTTTTGTATATTTCTACTTTGTGAGTTGTTAAAGATTTCACAGAAGATTTTGATTTGTGTTCTTGTAGGGTTATGTGGAACTGACAATATTTCCCACAGTTGCAAACCTGAATAGAATCAAACTGAACAGTAAACAATGCCGGATTTACAGAGTAAGAGTCAACGATTTAGAAGCCGCTTTCATCTATAATGATCCAACGCTGGAGGTTTGTCACCATGAGTCAAAGCAGTAAGTGATGTGTTTAAAATTCCGTGGTACACTGTCTTCTGTTGCTGTTCAGCATGAACTATTTAATTGTATGGGCAATTTTCACCAGGAAATTTCCTAATGATAACGTTTGGTATGGTGACTTAATTTTGGGAGCATATTTTGGCAGTATTTTTGACTCATGGTATTCTTCGGAGTTTCTTTTATTGTGATTTCTTTGTATTGTTTTGTAAAAGCACTAGAAACTTTTTAAAACATACTGTATGGGGAAAAAAGTGATGGATGCCAGTAGTATCGTCAGTGCTTTAGAAAACTGTCCTTTTGCCGAAATGTTTTACCTTTGATGGACTTCAGGTTTATCTGTGCCTGACTCTTACTCTCATTTATTTAAAGACAATTTGGTTACATTATTGTGGCAATAGCATTTTGTTTATGTTCTTGTAGAGAACATTTTACAGTGGTATGGCTACATTTGCAGGAAAGAATTGCCCTTAATTTTGGTGTTTGTGGTTTTTTTTGTGGTTTCCTTTTTTTTGTTTGTTTTTTATGCTAGTATAGTTGGTTAAATCAGTTGGGTTGCACAGTACAATATTACATGGACCAAAATTACCATGTTGTGAAAATTTTAAGATGAAAAATCCTCCTGATTTTTATGATGTGTAATGTCAAATTGTATGATCGTTTTTGTTATTTCCTATTTTTAAACCTTAGAATATTCATATGGTATCAAAGTTCTTGGGATTATTTCTCATTTTCCTAATATGCTTTTGTATGAATTGTTTCTGATTTTATTAAATATGTCTAGATAGCCTCATACATAATTAGCTTATTGCTTTGAAACAAATAATAGGAATAAGGCAAATCATGTGACTGTGTCAGGTTAACTATTGGACTACTAAATTAAGATGCTTATTACTGTCCTTCAGGTATTTAGTTGGACTAGTGGATCTGAAACGTTCCTTCCAACCTAGACAATTCTGTGGTTCTATTATTTGTTTTGTCCCCTTGGACAGTGATTGCTCTGAGACGTGTGCTAGCTGGAAAGATGGAGAGGGCTCAGTAAGCAGCTTCAGAGAGGGTATCACCTTGGTTAATTCATATAGTGGATGAAGGCAGATAGGAACTAGCTAGAATTATTCCAACGTAAACTGCAGAGAGTTCATACTGTTCTGTTAGTTAGATTTGCGAGGATAGTGACTTTCTCAAATGATGTAGCTAGATCTATGAGAGCTTGTCTACCCATTGCCTTGATGACTAGAGCCTTTGAGTTGTTTGTTACCCCATCTCAGTTTTCAGGTTAAACCTGACTTAACTGCTCTGACTGTTCTCTGAAAACTGCAGTATTAAAGAGAACTTCTGTTGTTCCTTTCCTGAGATTCAAGTTATGCATCCTTGGATTTCAGCTGTTTATGTCAGACACTCTGTGTTCCTTTATTCATTATTTCTGCAAGGGTTTCAGTAATTCAGTTTGCAAATGCAATGTTCATTTATATAGGATGTGGAAGTGGATATCAGAGTTTGGAAATTTTGTTTGAGTCCTGATATTGAACCACTCTATCAATTCTTTAATTCTATTTTGTGACTTTTCTGTTGTTGTTTTTGCTATTGCTCGATAAGTCAATAAGTCAGAATTTGAATTGAGGAGATTTTAGTTGTTCTGAAGAGAAACTTCAGAAAGTAAAGCTTTTAGCCTTTCCTAAGGAATCAAACTTTATTTATTAGCATCATAGATGAGCATGTAAGTCCTAGAATGTTTCTAAACTCGCTTGAAATTTGAAAGGAAAAGTTTCAAATATATTCACCATCTGATATTGAAGAGCAATTTTAAAATTGTGTGGCTTCCCACATGTTTTGGGATAGTGATGTTGGAAGATACTGGTAAAAATCTGCCTCTCTGCATACCATTCCTTAGCATGAAGTACAAACATCAGTCTTACCGTTCTGAGAACGAGCATTTTTATCCACAATATGCCATTAATTTCAGAGAGTTGGAAGAGGCCTAGCTAAGATGTAAAATTATAGAACAGAATGTTGGTTCTGTTTTACTTCAAACTGGGATGTTATCTCATTTCTGTTTGGTTTTTGATTAAGAGAACAACCATGGGCAAATGNAACAGAATGTTGGTTCTGTTTTACTTCAAACTGGGATGTTATCTCATTTCTGTTTGGTTTTTGATTAAGAGAACAACCATAGGCAAATGTTTTCACTAAGGTTTTCGGTTTGTTTTTTTTTTCTTTTACTGAAACTTGTGTTCATGTTTCTATACCTTTTTTGTGTTAACTTACTTGAATTTAGAGTTTGCTAAGTTGTTAAAGAACTTCTTGTGAAAGTGCTATACGTGTGTTAACAGTGGCTGATAGGAAATCAGAGTCCTTTAGGTTGGAAAGGACCTACCGAGATCACCAAGTCGAACCCTCCTGCTCAAGCAGGGTCAGCTGGAGCAGGTTGCACAGGGCTATATCCGGTTGGATTTTGAGTATCATCAAGAGTGGAAACTCTCTAATCTCTTTGGGCAGCCTGCAACAGTGTTTGATGACCGTCACGGTTATAAAAGCATTTCCTTGTATTCAGGTGGAAACTTGATGTATTTTAAGTTGTGTCCACTGACAGGACCAGATGCAGTGGAGACAAGGAGACAAGGAGAAACACAAGAGGGTTCCCTCTGATCATCAGGAAACAATTTTTTACTGTGGGGGTAACTGTACATTGGGATGATTTTCCCTGAGAGGTTGTGGAGTCTCTGTCCTTGAAGGTATTAAAAAGCCATCTTGACATGCTTCTGGGCAACTGGCTCTAGGTAGCCCTGCTTGAACAGAGAGGTTGGACCAGATGACCTCCATAGGTCCCTTCTAACCTCAGTCATTTTGTGATTCTGTGATAATTGAAATCTAACTAAATTAAGGAAGATGTGAGAATGGAGCAGCATTAAAAACTGTCAGAGTGAGCACTCCATTATGTTAAAAAAGAGATCAGGAGAGATAATTCTATCATTTTGTGGAGAAAGTGAGTTTTCTTTCTTTAGTGTCCTGATGGGTATGGTGAAGCATCATCCTTTTTTTAATTCAGAGCAGTCAATGAAATTTGAGGACAACACGTGCAAAGTGAGATACTATCTCACACAGCGCTACCGTGGCCTGTGGTTTTCATTGCTGCAGGTTTTCACATTGCTATTCAAACTTAATAGAAAGTCTTTGTATTTCATAACTCCTGTGTTATTCATCATTATGAAAGACAGAGTTCACCAAACATTTCTAACAAAAAACTAGTATACCTCTTTTCTGTGCATCAGAAATCAAAGGCTTACCTGGATTACAAAATATTAGACAATATGTATTTTTTCTGTTGAAATAGTTGCTCACAATCGGGTATTGAGCATGATAGTATCTGTTTTAATAAAATACATCATCTCTGCTCTTCAGGCAGGATTGCAAACAGAAATGCTAGAAATCTAAAAACTCTAGAATTAGTATCTAAAAAAAAAAATAAATCAGCTGTGGGTTTCCTCTGCCCTTCTTTACAAAGTACTGCTTCTAGAAACAGTGATTTCTAGTATTTATATATAATCATCTTGTCAACTCTTCTGTGCTCTTGTTTATTATGGCAAGCTTAGTGATAATGTCCTTTGTACCCTTGCATCTGAACTTGGTATATCAGTTATTTTGAACAGGATACAGATTGTCAGATCTTGTTTCTAATGTTACAGGGATAGTTATCTTTTACATGGTTTTCTTCACTAGACTATTGAACTAGTAAATGTGAAATAAAATGGCTCTCATTAACCAAATAATTTGTTTTACATCTTCACATTTTCATGTGGTGTATAGCAAATAAAAAAAAGTTCAAGTTCAAAGGTTTTATATACAAATGTTTTCTTGCATTTGATTATGCTTTTAATTTTCTTAAGTGTTAATTTCTGAAAGAATACATAAAATGCATAGAAAGAGTAGTTAATTTAATGGGCTTATTCCTACCTTTTTAGTTAAAGTTAGAATAATGTAGAGACTTCCTAATCCCTTAGCAACAGCATTCAATTAAAAACTGAAAATTCTGTATTTAAAGCCACTAGAATAATTTCTTTGGGAAATTCTGATACAGGATCTGTGGTTTGAGAGGTTATGTTTGCTGATATGAGGTGAAGGTCAAGTGAAGTGGTTAATTGTTCATGTTGTGCAAATTTTGGCATGCAAGAAAACATTTAATGAGGGTTGAGAAAGTCAAGATTAAAGAGAGCTTTATCTATGAAATACAAGCAGCACCAGCCGAAAATGGTTCTGTCTCACCATGATGTTCTTTGCTACTTTTTGGGTGAGACCTTCTGTCAGATCAGCTCTTTGTGTTCAGAATTTGAACATTCAGTTTGTTTTCAATTCAAGCAATGCTTGTAGATTTTATCATCTATTGATGCAAAAATCATTGACAAGTGGTCTTTGTCATTTCACATCTTCAGCGTTGCAGAAGGTGAAACAATATTTTTTGGGTGTTCTGTATTGTTACTTCTGCTGAATGATAAAAAAAAATGATAAAAACAACCCTCATTAGAATGGTATTAGTTGGAAGAAATGTTAGAAACCTTTAATTACTACAATAAATATATTTTCAGCTTTGATGCCATCACCCAGGTCGCAACTGAAAGAACATTTAAAGTTTTATCTAGAAATAAAGTTAGTCTTCTGTCTTGTAATTTCCTCCCAGGGCTTCAGGACATGACAGATTTTTGATATTGGAATGTATGGGTGAACTTACATAATGTAGTCCCTTCCTCCCTGACTGAACAGCACTGTAAGCTATAAAATAATTCACATAGTTTTATCATGTGTACACAAGGTGGCAGAGAATCCCATTTTGCACATACTTCTAAGGAAGAGTTTGAAATCCTGTGAAGGCTGCAAATAATGCTGGAGAACATCTGTTTGGGTCTTGTCTTAACAGCTGGTGTTGTTCAGTGTTACAAATGCTTCTGTCCTCCTCATCTTCTCTTTTCCTTGTAAATTGTTGCTTTCTCAATTTCATCAAAGAGAAATTAGATTTATTTTTCTGGACTGCAGCGTGCAGAGATCTGACAGCGTGTATTCTCACTATGAGACAACTGCTTGTATCTCAGCCCCCTTTACATTAAAATGGGCAAAGAATATTTCTGTTATCTTCATTCTGTGGGTAAGATTGTAAACTATTAAATAGCCAGAGCAAAAGTTCGGAGTTTTGATGCAGTGGTTTGATATGCAAGAAGTGAATACTGTTGCCTGGTTATGTGCTTCTCATATTTGTTTGATAACTATGGTGCAGGGTTGAGAAGTTACTGCATTTTATTATTACTTCTGTGTAAAGAAGATACATTTTTTTATAGTTCAGTGATGTGCACATAATCCTTTTCTGTGCATGGGTATGTAAATGCAAATTCAGTGTAATTTTAATCTTCGGCAGTTTATTCACTAGTTGATTCACTAGTTCAGCTTTTTAACTTGAAGCCTGTAGTTTTTAAACATTCAAAATATGAAGTTGTATTGATATCCTTCAACTTCATTGTTGCTTTAGTTACAAACAGTAGAATGCTGTGAGGGAGAGCAACATAGAGAACTTTTGAAGAAAGAGATGCAAAACTCTGAACCTTGGGTAAGAATGAAAATTAGGCTTTTCAGCGTACCAAAGATTCGAATCATAGAATGGTTAGATCATTGCCTTATTAATAAATTACATAGATGTGTACACTTTTTTATCTTACAGATAGTGTATTTATGTCATATATTTTGGGATTGTACTCCAAAATCAAGTGCTGATTGTATCTGGGAAGGAAAGTAGAATAGTAAGTGAATTACAGGTAATGAAGAGTAGTGAAATACATGTGGGTCAAAGAATTTATTTTGCCTAGTTGATGTTAAGTAGTGTAACAAAAAAACGTTTGATAGAGTCTATGTTTGGGCTATGTAAGAGTTAAGTAGCACTGCTGCAGCTAGTAGTGACAGATGCTATAGAAAGTTCACGTGCAGGTATTTGGAGTCCACGAGTAGCTTTAAAAAATAAGTCTCTGCAGGTTCCCTTGTTTCCAGTCAGTCAATGCACATGCACTTGGACTGTAATTAACAGTGTTTTGGGTGAATAATAAAATAAATAAAATAATAATAAAATGTATCTCTACTAAGAAGAAAACATGAATGCATATTACTCTTTCATTGTCAATCTACCCTTAGCATTAGGAAAATCTGTCTTTGTTTCTTGGGCTGTAACTTTGGGCATGTGCTCTGTTTTTTCTTGAAATGGCCATATGCAGTTTATTAAGAGTAGTGCAACCTATGAAAATATTAATCTTTGGTACTAAGCCTTTAATGGATTCCTTTTACAGTGAATCACCCATTTGAATTGGAACACTTCACAAAAATAGAAATATCAGAATAGAATGTTTTCCATAAAATGTTAAGACCTGTGGAATCTACCTTTCGTGCTATAAAATCATAACCTTTTCCTGTCTATGAAACCATTGATGTTTAAAGTGTAACCACAAGCTTATCACAATCCTCAATCTTGGAAAAAATTCTCACTGATGTATTGAAAAGGGATCCCCTATCAGTAAAATGAATTTTCAGAACCACTGCAGATTAAAGTCACAAAGATTTTAATTTTAGAGTTTAACAGAATGTTACTGTTGTTTTCTGTTGGTAGTTTATTTAATTGCTAAGGTAATTTTTAGTCAGGCAGTCTTTTTCTAAGGAGAGTTTTTCCAGTGGTATTTGCTTGCCTTCCTAGGATGTCATTTGAAGACAGCTTAAAGCAACATTAGTTGGTGTGGTTACAATCCCATTGACAGTGTCCTGTGCCTCAGAAGTAGCACTTTTTTGACCCCTCAGAATGTCAGGGAGCTAAACAAACTGAAAGCTGTCTGCCAAAAAACCTCTTTTTTTTCCATTTGGCACTTTCAGCTGCATCACCACAGGGTCAGATGAACAGTAGACTCCTTAATGAGTGAGGGAGTAGGAATGTGTGGCTGAGACTTGGAGACAGCACATCAGCTGGAGTTTTAAGTTGGGTTGAATTGTTCTGGAACCGTAGCTGAAATTATAGCATATTCCAGAGTACAAATTCAGCCTTATGTTTTTAAAACTTGTTGGCATTGTATCCTATCTTTAGGTACACTTCAGCTATGAAAAGGAAAAAATGATTATGTATTAAAACTTGGGATTTGGGTGTTTCTGTGCTCATATGCTCCCATTTACTATTCACGTCCTATTTTCAGAAGCTTCCAAGCAAAGTAGATGAGTTTACTGCTCCTAAAATTCTCAGTCTTGGTAGCAGTGCCAGGGAATTTGTACACAGTTATTGCCAAAGATCAAGAACTGCATGAAAATATGTTCTCAATGTATTTCAGTGTTTTAGCAATGTTTTTTAGATGTGAAAGGCTAGGAATATAAGCGAGGTGTTTGACATACCCGGACTTATAGGATGAGGCTTGCATGGTTAAGTACCCTTTATTCTTCCAAGTTAGGTACTACATTTTGGTTTGAACGCTGTTTTCTCTGTGGGTGGTGAATAGAGAATGGTTAGATGAAAGTAAAATCCTGAAATGAGATCATGTCTGCTTTATGTGGACTTCAGATTCCATGGAAGAGTGGAGCCCACAGCTAAAAGTTAATTTACTCCATTGTAGTGCAGTAATCCTGCAAGTGGGTCAGGGTATCGTTACAAGCTGGGGGATTGAAGGGATTGAGAGCAGCCATGGTGAGAAGTGCTTGGGGATGAAAAGCTGGACATGAGGTGGCAATGTGTGCTTGCAGCCCAGGAGGCCAGCTGTATCCTGGGCTGCATCAAAAGTGGCATGGCCAGAAGGTCAGGGAAGGGAATTCTGACCTTCTGCTCCACTGGTGAGATCCCACCTGGAGTAGTGTTTCCAGCTCCGGAACCCCCAGCATAAGAAGGACATGGACCTATGGGAGCGGGTTCAGAGGAGGGCCACAAAAATGATCAGAGTGAGTACCTCTCCTATGAAGAGTTGGGGTTGTTGGTCTGGAGAAGAGATGGCTCCTGGGATACCTTATTGTATTTTTTTTACAGCTTTCTAGTGAAAGATGTAAACAAACTTTTTAGCAGAACCATTTGCAGGAGGTCAAGAGATAATGGTTTTAAACTTAAAGAGTGTAGATTTAGACTAGATCTAAGGAAGAAATTTTTTTACAATGAAGATAGTGAATCACTGGAACTGGTTATCCCATCCCTGGAAACATTTAAGATCAGGTTGGACAAGGCTCTGAGCAACTTGATCTAGTTGAAGATGTCTGTGCACATTGCAGGTGGTTTGGACTAGATGACCTATAGAGGTCCCTTCCAACCTAAATTATTCTGTGATTCTGTTGTAGTTTTATGCTTGGTTATGTCTCTGCCCTCACAGTGGTTGGATTCACCAGTGGTGCCTAAATTCTGGAAAAGAAGGCGATCAGTAATTAAAACACTTTCTCTTCAGGTATGGAGTTGTGCAAGATTTTGGAGAACTCTGTACTAGAGGATTAAAATTAAGAAAGGTTTTGCTCCCATGTTTTACACAGTTTAAAAATCCATTTTGAAAAAGTATAAAAGCTATCACATAATGATCCAAAAGGAGGGTTATTTTTGTACTTGAGTGGTCATCCTCCAGTATCTGAACATAATCACATCAAGCAATTGGAAAATGTCATCCTGCTCATAGCCACTTTAGCCGTGAACATATACATATTCCTGCTCATTTCAGTAGTGAACAGTTAATCTATGTCATAACTGAAGTAATGATACGACTTTGCAATGAAATGTGTAGTCGATCAGCATCTAATATATAGGGGCTTAGACAGCTCAAACCTGATTACAAACATTCCTGTCTTAAATGAATGATGGTAAAACTTAAAAAAATTGTCCTGATTTTTGGGGACTAAAAGTATAATACGTATTTCTGTTTGTGTATTAAAGCTAAAACTCAAACATCTAATATTTTATGTGATATTTCCAAGTGTGTAAAATAAAACTATTCCTATTGACCAAGCTCAGAAGAAGGAAAGTACCATTGCCAAGCTAACATCTTACTATATTTAGAAGAGCAACATAAAGGAAAACTGCAATATACAAGGAGGCAGATCTCCAAGACAGACCTTTAGAATAAATATGAATATTTAATCCAAAATTTTCCAAAAAAAAAAGAATTTTTAGTTTCTGTTCCAATAAATCAAAATATTACTCTTATTGGGAATAACATATACACGGAGCATTTCTAATTTAATTCATTAGGGATAACTACCACTTCAGTCTTTTTAATCATAGGTCACTTCTGTAAGAGCCTAGTTTTAAGTTCTGGTTTTTGAAGTGTAATCTTTACTCCTTCTTCTTCCCTGTGCTGCTGTAAAACCCAAACAAAATACTTGCTTGAACATGCACCATGAAATTCAGTGTAGAAATCATGTAATTTCCAAAGCTGTTTCTTGTAGTTCAGTGTGTGCTTTAAGAATTAACTGGGTATTTCTGACAGGAGGAATCTCAACTATTTTTCCAATGCCTACGCTGCCGCTGTCAGTGCCGTGGACCCAGATGCTGGAAACGGAGAACTCTGCATTAAGGTTCCCTCGGAGCTGTGGAAACATGTTGATGGTAAAGAGAAAATATTGAAAGCTTAATTTAAAGCACCGTAGAGCTCTTAGCTGCAAGTTTGCATATGAAGATAGTAGATTTAAATAAATAGAAATAGCATTACATTATTTTATGAAATGATTGTTATCTTTCCAGTTGAAAGCTGAAAAATACCTTCACACTTCTTGGTAATATGGAGAGGTGGTTGCAAGGTGTCTTAATGCTCCTTACAAACAAACTCTTGAGTAGCCACGAGCCCAGAAGTATACAGGAGAAAGCGCGTGTAATGGAGTATGTTGGGTGACAAACTGTAACCCTAAAGCTGCTTGCAATATATATATGTGATCCAACAAAGAAAATAATTTAAAGGATAGGACTATATATATCTTTCTTTAAAAAGCTGTGTTATTTTTTTCCCCATCTCACTTTGAAGAATGGTCATTTTAAAATTGATTTCATAGTGAAAAGTAGACTACTTTATTCCAGGATCTAATATACCAGTTTATAAGTAACTGATTTAATAAATCACTCTCCATTGTGGATTATTTTCTTACATGGATTTTATTAGTTTTTTGTATTGTTTTCTTGTGTGGTTTTATCAGTTTTTCCTGTGGATTTGAGACGTGTGAGGGAGTAATAACAACTGTATCATGAAGCTGACTCATGCTATGCTGTCAGATACACCTTAATGGGAAAGACTTTTTTTTTTAACTTTGATTTTTTTTTTTAAGTTCCTGTTGTCTTACTTGTAAGCGTAAAAGGGAAAATATTCAAACAGGAATAATTCTTCTTTTCAAAGTTTGAATGCCAAAATATGGTGAGACTTGTTGGATAAATTTGATGATATGCTTGAATTTCTTTTTTTGCCAGTCTGCTCATAGGTGAGATTTCTGTGAAACCGAACCAAGGCAAAGACACTTCAAGTTACAGGAAAAGCTTTAACTATAATAAGAGGTTTTAAGAAACTGCAAATGACAATAACATGTCTTTTAAGAATGTGCCTGTTACTTGCAGGTTTTGTAGGAAATTATTTCAGTAGGATACAAAGGAGATAATGGTTAGGGTACAATCAGCGTATAAAGATTATTTACCGTTGGGGAGTTGGAAGATGAAATGCAACTCCAATTGCTGTTTTTATTAATTATTAAAGATTCTTATAAATTCATATTCTGTAAGTTAAGCTTAATAGGTCAATTTTGTAAGCTTTTGAGCACTGCTTTGTAAGTAGACCTGGTGGTCGATGAGAATGAAGTACACACATCTTGAAGGACCAAGAGTCCAAACCTGAAATAACTTTCATGTAAGTTGTGTATGTTTACTTCAATTTTGGTCTTGGTCCTGCAGAGTTAAAAGTCCTGAAGGTGCATATAAACTTCTCTCTGGATCAGCCAAAAGGAGGGCTTCATTTTGTGGTACCCAACATGGAGGGCACCATGGCAGAAAGAGGGGCTCACGTTTTTTCATGTGGTTATCAAAATTCTACAAGGTAAGAAAACTATCTGAATCTTAGACTGTATTTCCTATTTAACCTCCAGGTCTAGGAAATACAAATCATTTGTTTGAATTCTTAAAAGTTTGAAAACATCTAAAACCTAACTTGTGCTTGAATGGAGTTTACCAGTGGGGTCTAGTGATTAGGAATTAGGATTTCTAGTCTTTATAGCTCAGCAGTGGGTAACGGCAAAGAAACTTGCGGTGCTTTATAAAATTAATATACAGTAGGAGTCAACATGTCAGCACTCGAAGTATTTAAGCATGTAGCTTAGAACTTGAGGAAAAAAAAAATCATCTGTGAAAAAGAAAGAATAATTGTTAAGTGTGATTGTTAACCATTTTCCCCCCAATCCTAACTTCCCTAGATTTTGGTTCCCTTGTGTTGATTCATATTCTGAGTTGTGTACCTGGAAGCTTGAGTATACTGTAGATGCTGCAATGGTGGCTGTTTCAAACGGAGATTTGGTGGAAACTGTCTATACCCATGATATGAGAAAGAAGACTTTTCATTACATGCTGACTATTCCAACTGCAGCTTCTAACATCTCCTTGGCAATAGGACCTTTTGAAATCCTTGTTGATCCATACATGCATGAGGTAATAACCTTCATAGAGGCCTTCATTATTTATTTTTTAAAAATAATTAGTGATTATTTTTATGTTGCAACCAGTGTATATTGGTCAAATATGGGTATGTCTAGATATAAGCTCCATTAGTGCAGTTATATGATAAAACTTAGAACACCTAGAAATGACTGTGTTTATCTCCGAAGTAAATCCTTTGAATGAACAATAATTCCATTTATGCCTAAATTTATGGGGCTAATTTATTTGGAGTTCGTAAAAGCATATTTCTCAAAATTGTTTAAATGTATCTTGTTGCTGGTAGTAGATGAAAATTATTGCTACACAATTGAGTGGGCTCCTGAATTAAATTTGACATTGAGTTTTCATTCTTAAAAGGCTGTTGCCATTTTGTTGAAGTCCACTGGTTTATATTTATATCTGTAGTTTCAGATTGTGTAAGGATGGACTTGGCAAGCAGGTTAAGTTATCAGTTTAGCATAAGGACTGGCCTGTATGTTCTTCTTTTGAGAGCATGATAGGAGAGTACTGGGAAATATCTTTGTTTTTCTTGATCAAAAGGCAAACATCAAAATATAGTCCTCAGCAGTGGTATTCTGTTCACTTTTATGGGTGGGAAAGATAATAGATGTTTAAAAAACAGTTGTTGATATTTGAAGTGCCAAACTGATAAGTTTCTGTAGAGTTTGACTTGTACAGAACTAACTTGAAGTTATGTATCATTCTTGGTTTGGTTTGTGTGTTGCTACTGAAGTCACTGTTCGCTGCATCGTAAGTTTGGGGAAAGAATGGTATGTGTAGTTCAAGCGGTAACAAGTAATCTAAATAGTAACACTGCTTGACAGATTTGAAACTAGCTAATGCTTTACTGCATAAAAGAAAACTGTTATCTCTACAAAACATTGGATTACAAAATCAAAGAAAAATGTCATGCGTTTTAAATGATAAGCATCACTAGGTAGGCATTGTTATGCATGTTTGCTAAAAATTATTTTTCTGTTGTTGCTCTCAGAATTAAAATGGACATCCTGGTGTACTTTTCTGTGATAATATTCTTGATCACAGCTTGAAAATGCTTTTTTTTTTTTTCTGCTAAATTTTCAGCAGCTAGATTTTTGTTGTGTAGTTTTTTCAGTTATGTAATATACTAGATATTTATGGATTTAAATATATTCATCAGTCTTGTACCAAATTTTCCTTTGTAGGTTACTCACTTTTGCTTACCACAACTTCTCCCATTGCTCAAACATACCACGTCATACCTTCATGAGGTGTTTGAATTTTATGAGGAGATTCTTACCTGCCGCTATCCATACTCCTGTTTCAAGACTGTTTTTGTAGATGAAGCTTATGTTGAAGTAGCAGCTTATGCATCCATGAGTATTTTCAGGTTAGTATTTGAGAAAATTACACCACCTAAATCCACAAGCCTAGAAGCCCTAGCCCTAAGACTGTTGAGAAATACCTGAAGCTAGTTTTGGGCTCTCTGGTTTGCAAAGGCCAGCCTTTATTGACATTATAGGCTTTTAACACCATTTCTAATTTTATTTGTTACAAAGATGTTAGAGTTTTATATCCTTTAAGAAAAAATTGGCAGTGGTTTTCATTCTGAATTAGAAACACCATGCATGAAATATTTAAGATCAGATCAAGTACAGAAATTTGATTGTTTTATCCTTTTTCATCTGGGTTGGGGTACCAGGAATCCAAAAGTTTCACCAGTTAAAGCAAACTGTTTTGGCTCTACATAGATAATAATCATCGGACATCTCCCTGGGTTAATAATAATTTTAAAAAAAGTTGCTATCTCATTGGAAAACCAGTGAAGGAATTACTTGATTTGATTCGGCTCTTAAAGCAAGGTCTCTGTTTTCTATCTTTGGAGCTGGTGCTCATATTGTGTTATTTTCTTTTTATGGGCATACAGCACAAATCTCTTACACAGTGCAATGATTATAGATGAAACTCCACTGACACGGAGGTGCTTAGCACAGGCCCTGGCCCAGCAGTTCTTTGGATGTTTTATATCCAGAATGTCCTGGTGAGTATTTTTCCCATTGTACTTCTAGAAAATGGGGAAAATCTAGGGAGCTCAAATTTTAATTTGCATGTTATTAGAAGAATAAGTGAAACGGTAACTGTAAAAGAAAGAGGTTGTGGGAGTGGTGGTGGTGGGTAAATAATAAAGCTAGCTCAATCAAATTAAGATCCATGAATTCTGGAGGTTTGCTTTTTTTTTTTGTTTGAAAGAAGAATGTGAGATATAAAGGTTCCAGAGACTGTAGAGACTGAACATGTCTTCTCACGGAGGTTATTCCTACTGAATGTTGTTTTGTGCCTTGGCACCTGGAAATTTTAGAAGGCAGACTCTTGTATCATCAGTAAATTTCTGTCAGATATCTGGATGAAGTTTACCCTGCATGGGGGAAGTACATGTGGAGCACAGAACAAATAAATTCTAAAGAGGTTTAGGAAGGAGAATGCAGGGATTAATGTCAAATGTGAACATTCATTGGGGTGGTAAATTGCCTATAACTCCATCTCTCAGAAAATCTCCAGCCGGCTTTTGCAGTTCTCATCAGTATTTATTTTAAAGCCTTTTGCGTACACTTTAGGTATCAGGGACAAAGAGCCCATTACTTTTTCTCATGGCAAAAGTATATGTCCTAGAATATACTAGCATAAAAAATAGGAAATCAACATGTTTTTAAATTGATCTTTGTACTATTATAATTTCTCTTGCTCTCTTCCTTATTTCTAACCTACTTCATGGAGAAGACAATTTTTTCCTCCCTCATGATGACTCCCTCTTTTATGTCTTTGTGTTATTCACTTCATCATAGCCTGTGTCATTCTTATGTTCAAACTTATCATGAATTAGAATTCTATAGTTTTTTGTCCATATTGTTCTCTCTTAGAACATAAATCTCAGAAGAGCTGTGTGTAAATGGATGTTCACCAAATTGTGAGAGAGATATTTTGTCTACTTGCTATCCAAATCTTCTGCATTGTATTGAGAAGTTTATCAAGAAATTAAGATTATACAGATTAACAGTTGTTTTAACTTTAGTGTCCATTTTCATTGTTACCGTTTCAGCTAAAATAGTTTGGTTTTATGTTTTAATCTGGGCTTCTGTGGTAAAAGTTCAGTTTTCTTCGGCTTTTCAGTTTCATCAGTCCCGTCCAGGTGCCAAGTTACATAAATTGGTTCACAGCTCATCAGACTCCTATTGACTTACAGAAGTTATATAACCTGCTGAAATTTGTGGGTATTTTGAGCTGGTCAAAAATACCGTCTCTTACAAAATACCTTCTGAAGTGCTACAATTCATGCTTCTTTCTTATTATAGGTCAGATGAATGGGTGCTAAAGGGAATCTCTGGTTATATTTATGGCCTTTGGATGAAAAAAACCTTTGGTGTTAATGAGTATCGGCACTGGATTAAACAGGTAACAACATAACACTTGTATCTTCTATATCTTTCACACATTTTACATCAAAGAAGATGCAATATAAAAGCAGACTATAATATAGTTTTGCATTGCAATCTGAAGAAATCTTTAGTAGTGACAAAACTTAGAACTGAAATATTTTTACTACCAAGGAAAATCACCAGGCATACTAACAAAAATATATTTCTATCACTGCCTTATGAGTAATAATTTTTGTTGTCTGTCTGTACAATTAATTTTACTCTTCTTATTTAGGCTTTTGCACAAAAACAAGAGGAAAGAGTCAAAAAAGGTTGCATTTTTTTAACACTTAGAATAGAATATGGGATTCATAAAGAGATACATTTGGTGAATTTGTTATACTGTGGTGGCTGCCCTTATAGTTCAGAAGGGCTCCAGTGTTAGTGGATTGGATATCTTTTAGTATCATTTAAGTATTAAATGGAACAACCAGAAATCCCTATTGAAGAGATTTTTGTTCTTGGAAAAGATACTTCTGCCTGTGCCTTACGTATCCAAATACAGTGCTCTAAGAGAGGTACTTTCTAATGAGAGCAGCAGTGACTCCTCATTCTTTGCCAGTAACTTGCATTCAGACAAAGATGTATAGGTTTTTCCTCTTCCTCTCATCACATTCTCTGACTTGTCCTATTCCAAAAACTAGATAACCCCGTGGGCTTCACTTACATTGCATACTGACATGGGGACACAATACCCATACCCTCTGCCTAATGTACATTCAGCTCACCAGTCATGTGCAGTCTGTGCTAAAGGTGTGGGTGCCAGAGACAACAGCAGAACTGGATGAAGCTGTGTCTTGAGACTTCACTGCTGCGTGCAGGAGAAATTGCTTCTGGATATTAGTTGCTCATGTTCTTCCTTATAAGTTAGTGCTTCCTTATAGTTAAAGTGCTTCCACACAGAACTAAGAGGTGCTACTGTTGAAACCTTCAGTTCTGCCTTTATGGCTTTGAAAGTATTGCTGATATATGAAAGTGTGTAAGTTGATGTGAATCAATGAATACCAATACATACCAATGTTTGGAAACTCCTTGAGTAACATCGGGTCTGAGACAGGCATTGGTTTACTCTCCCTAAGCTCAAGCTTTTCAAAGCATTTGATTTGAAAGCCATGATAGCGATAGTGGGCCTGTGTGAATATTCTGCCTCAAAGTGTGGTTGTTAACGTGAACCCAGCAGCACCACACAAATTCAAACTTGTGGTCCAGTTCAAGAGTTGGCTTCTGTCTGGCTTTGGCATGGGTCAAGGTGAGCTTCTGTATGCTGCAGCCTACTGTGTAGGTATACTCAGTGTTACTGCAAGGAAACGTTGATCACCTTTATTCCTTTTGGTTAGAGACAACTAATTTATTGAACAATAGAACTGTGTAGATATATTGTAGTTAAATGTTGCTGCATGTTGACCTGCAATCTAGACCCAGAACAAGTATTGACTGCTAATTACTACTGCTTTATTATTGTTTGCCATGCTGAGGAACTTCCCTGATTTTAAAGTTTGTGTTAGGAGACAAATTTAATAAGGAGGTATAACTTGAACAATGATACAAAAAGCTTTTTTCTCTTACTTAAATAATTTCTCTTCTCTACTTTTCAAAATTATACTTGCTTACATATGTTGTACTTTTTAGGAGCTAGATCAAATAGTGGTGTATGAACTGAAGACTGGTGGAGTTTTACTGCATCCAATATTCGGAGGAGGAAAAGAGAAAGACAAGTATGTTTATTTAAGCCACAAGTCATTACAGGGTATGTTTTTATGGGGCCATTAATATATGCCTTGGATGTGTTGTGTAGCACAAGGCCAAAGGCTGAAGATCTTCAGCTGCCCAAGGCATGTATTACCAGTCTCATAAAGTACATCTTGAGCATATAGTATCACTGTTTTATTTTTCTTTCACTTTAAATCTTGAAGGAAATTAAGTATAATGAATGTTTTTTCTGCTGTTACAAAACTGCTTTTTAGTAAGAGGATAAGAGAGTATAAGGAGCCAGAATTTTGACCTGAGCTATTTCTGGAGTGGTTATTAATCTTCAGACTTTTTACAGTATCATCAGTTTTCTTTTTCTTTGTTCTTTTTTTCTTTCTACTCGCAGTTACTACCTTGCAATCTTGTATTGAGATTTCTTCATCATTTGGGGGAAAAAAAAGTATTAGATCAGTCACCTGTGAAGTAACTGTGAACTAACTGGGTTTGTATTTTCCCAATAACTTCTGTTTCCATACTGCTCGCTTAAGAGTTTTCTCCTTACCTCTTCTGTTCTACTCCTGTACTACCCACTGAGTAGTGCTGCTAACCACTGAAGGTGGAAAAGTAGTATTAGAAGTCAGATCAGTAAGTTAACCCGGGTTTCAATGACAACCTTTTTCTGGGTTTTTCTTTTCTTGGATAAATTAATCTAGTTATGACACAGCCTCATAAAGAGTTGCTCTTTGGAAAATCAGAACTGTGACACTGATCATGTGCAGGTGGAGTGGGAGAATATGTGAATTTCTTAAATCTTTACTGCGGCAGAAGCCCCTGTATTGTGAAAATACAATTGAGATTGTCTGCAGCAGTGGTTCTCTTGCATTTGCACGTGTGCAAGTCCATCTTTTGTTATTTAAAATTAAAACTCTGAATTTAGAACTAAATTGAGTGTATAAATAACCTATTTAAAATTTGAATAGAAATCCTTTTTTGAGAGGTGAAAAGAGAAGAAAGTGTTTTCTGGAATCAAGAGTAGGGCATATTGACTAGTTTCGCAGCCAGAGGACTTCTCAACAACTCCTGCATTGACAGTCACGGATGCAAGTTGTGTATGAATGCCAGGCCATTGCTCGGCTTTGCATGTCTGCCTGTGACAGATTCTGATTTAGTTCTTTGCACTGTTCTTTCAACTAGTGAAGCAGACCCAGATCCTCTTGTTACATATACCTCTGAAAAGCAGGTTACAGCTAGCAGCATTCATTTGAGACATCCTATTGATGATGGTGTCTTTTTTTCTTAAGGAAAATTTTGGGTACTGAATTAGGTCTTGCCTGCCTTTTCAATTGGCAATGTTACTATTTGGCAACATACTTCCCTATAAACAGAAACTAAATTCAGATTAATAGGATCAGATGAAATTCGAGGAAAAAAAGCATGTTAAAGAGAAAGGAAATTGACTGGAAAAAAAAAGTTTCTTGGTAACTGTTATTTTTATTAATTTTACTGTATGTATTCTGTATTTGAACACAAATAATTGAAAAAATGCTGTTCTAATACTCTTAAATATATCCTTCCTCTGTGTGATGTATTACTGTTAGACACTGTACATTTGTTTCACCACATTATTGTATTACAGCTTGTTAATAGTCATAATGTCACTTAAATATCAATAACAATTTTCTTTTTCTTGCAGATTGAAAAATTTCCTTGTATGTGAATAAAGTATATGTTCCTAACTCAGGGAAATTATTTGTATTTACGGAGGTATTTTCCTAACCATGTCTAGAATATTTCTCTTCAGTGTATTTTTTTCTTTGTTGTGGTTGTTATGATGTGGTTCATAATAATAATATGAAGAAAAAATTAGATTAATAATATAATTTTTCAACTAAATTAGAAACAGAATATGGAAAGAAATCACTGGGAAAAAGGAACTTCTTTCAGACACATGAATTTTCTATGCAAAACAGGTGTTACAGATTCTCCCTGTTTATGTCTAGCAAAACATAAATGCTGCTGTCAAGAAGATTTATTTTAAAGGTACAAATCTTAGAGCTTGGAAATATGAAAGAAAGGAAAGTGCAGGTCACCTGCTGCATGGATGACAGTTTCAGAACAGAGCTTTGTGTTTGTTACATTTTCATTTTGTGTTCTCCCCACTCAGATTCTGATTCACTTCAGCCTTTGATTGTGCTGCTACCATCCTGTTATAAAAATTAAAAACATCAATAAATGCATGTAGATATATTTCAGATGGAAGAAGCATGTTGACATGTTTCTATTGAACAACTGGAGTGTGTCCAAGAGTGTGAGCATTATAAATTTCCATGGAAGAACTAGTTCAGTTTGCACTTTGACAAAGGTTTTAGGTCCATATTACTAATTTTAATTCTCATTTGATGCCAACTCAGTAAAAGTTTTAGAAGTCCAATGACTGAAGAAAAATTTGCAGAATAAATGTATTAATATTGAATTAACTTGTCTCAGTTTTGATTTGCAGTTAAATAATGTAACCAGTACCAAAATCAGTCAGCACTTAGTGAATTTAAGAAAGCCAAGAATGTGGGCTCTGGCTTGGTTGTAATTTTACTGAAGTCAATCAGCTGTATAATTTGAAGCTGGATAAGTTTTTTTATCCTGAAACCAAATTATTATATAATGTCTGAGCCACAACCTCAGTTTCCTCCTTGCATTTCAGTTCTCTCATAATTGCTAACCCTTCCCCTACCTTGGAACAGAAAAGTATCTAAAAGAAAAGGACAGTTTTGGTAAGAACTTTACCAATTGCTTACAACTAGAAACAGCAAATAGTAAACCTTCTTCGTTAAATACTGGGTCTACCTAAGAAGGATAGTACTTGCTTAAATTTACAAGTGCTTTTCTTTTTGTGTCTTCTTAAGGTGCTTAAACAGACATTCATGAGTAAATTCAAGGGAGTCTCCCAGTAAATAGAAGGATTGAAAAAAATATTAAGACGTTGCAGCTACCTTGGTTCTTGCCATCTCCTTAAATCTTAATTGCTGCAGATAAGGAGTCAAGTGCTGGCACTGTCCTGGTAGAACACTTCTTGCCAGCATATGTCTGTTGGCTGCTTAGAAAGATTGGTCAAAGTTGAAATGGTTTGTTTTACAGGTCTTTGAAGGTTCTGGAAGATCAGTCTTTTCCTGAGGTAGCTGTTGTGAAAGATCAGGCTTATGGTGGTTATCATGAATTATCTCCTTCTGTTTAGCTGTGTCTTCATCTAAAGTCTTCAGACAAATCAAGTGCATGGTCCTTCTTGAAAGGGTTTAGTTAGTTTATCTGTAAGTGAGTATCACAGGGGAAGAATCTAATTTTGAGCCCAGAAATACTAAGCAGCCAGCATTTTCTTTGTCACAATTGCTAGTTTGTCATTCTCCGCTAACCAGCATTAAATCAGTCTGGATTCCTGCTTCTTAAGAAGTTGGTGTCACATGGTGTTGGTCCAGTTTCTTATGAAATTTGTTATTTTTTCATGGAAAACAAGTGTCCAATTAAAAGGAACTGAAAGAAAAAACATAGCACAACAAAATACAGTTGCCACAGCTTTTGTTCATCAATAAAATTAAGCCAGACTTCTAATTATTGGCACTTCTTAAATAATTGGAAGGGGACAATAGGGTCTTATTTTCCTTAAGAACTACAGTATTATGGCTAATTTTCTACACACACTGGGCTATGGTTCAGAGTTTTTCTGTTCTGAAATATAAAACTTGGTGGAAATAATTAATTTTAAGGCCCATCAAAATTAGGTCTTTTGGTGTTTTAGTGCTGTACAGCCACTGAGGCTATCCAGAAATCAGTTCTATTTTTAATAGTTTCCGGGTTTCACCATCTGTCTGTCTTCTGATGTGAAATGTAATTAAACTGTGTAAAATATTTTGCTTGTAGACAGAAAGGCTATGTGTTGAGGAGTAGCACAGATAGTTCACGTTATGGAAGCAGCGTGGCAGCTGTAACATGATGCTCTGCTTAGTCTTCCTTGGCACGTTACCTGTTTAAGAACTCAGCAGTTCGTCAAAGTCTTGGTAGCATAAAGTTGGTAACTAAAATAAAAACCAAGCAATTCCTTTGTTTCATCACATGAAAATCTCTGTGAATTTCAAAACTCTTATTTTTCTTTAACTGCAACAATTATTTATTTAAATATAAAATATTTCCTGTGTACAATCACTTTTAAATGGGAGCTGAGCAAGGGAAATAGCAGTTTATGAGCAATTTCCAGACTCAAGTCACAGATTCCTTGCTCTGGTTGCTGCTGCTACCACTCTTTACAGTAATACTCAGCATGTGTTATCTGTTGATATTCTCTCTCCTATACTTGCTGTTTGCCAGGTGCATACACCCATGTCACCTTTCTTTACAAGAGTGTGGTCATTTTAAGCATGTTAAAACTTTAAAGCAGTAGAATGGATCCTAAATACCTGTGGTCATTTTAAGCGTATTATAACTTTAAAGCGGTAGAATAGATCCTAAATAATTGTTGTTGCAGCTGTAATCTTGGTTGCTAGAGTATATTTTAAGTTTCGTTCCAAAAAATACAAAATAGAGAGATGGTTTTTTTTTTTTTTCTTTTCTTTTTCAGCCCTGCATCACACTTACATTTTTCTATCAAACATCCTCATACTTTGTCCTGGGAATATTACACTATGTTCCAGTGTAAAGCGCATCTTGTTATGAGACTGATTGAGAACAGGATTAGCATGGAGTTCATGTTACAGGTAGGCTTTTAAATTATTATGTGCAATATGGATGACTTTTTGTCATTAAATTCAATTAATTAAATGACATTCAAGGAAGAAGAAAACAGGTTATCGTAGGATTCCATCTGTATTTTCAGTTTTAGCAGGACAGAACAAGCAAAATGTGGGTCGTTTGTGTTAGTATACAGTTATCTATTATTCTTAAACATACCTTGTAATACTTTTTATTTATTGCATATTCTCTTTAATGTTAAGGTAGGGTTATTGTGATTGGTTGTTAACACTGAGGACCTGTTTTACTGACCCCAACTGGTGTTGCTGTGAGCAAATCTATTCAAATTATAAATACTGAATGTAGTGAGAATCCAGCTTCTGCTTTCTCCACTGTATAAAATTTTCAGTGCTAGGGGCAGCATAGATCTTTATGTTAGGAGAAGCAGTTGAATATATGATTGTAATTTTACTTTGAAAAGATAAACTGCAGAGTTGTAGGTTTTCTTCATTACTAAATTTTGTGACATGCTTTAAAAAAGATAAGAGTACTATAAACAAACACCCAGTCAGAAACTGAATGCTGTGTTTTTCTATCAGCTAGGGGTTTCTTCAGGGTTTTGTTTCTTTTATTTTTTTCTAGGATAACATGTATGTGCTTGTCTTGGAGTTATTATAAACAGTTGTCAAGTTAACAATACAGAAGATGCACCTTTTTTAGAGCTTTTTTTTACATAGATTTTAATTATTTATTGCAATTTTAAAAATGAAATAGCAAAGCAGAGCACTTGACAACTTTCTAAAAACTGATCTGTTTTAATGTAGGTAATTCTTGAAAGCTGACGGTCTTTTAATGTATTTTGTGGATGTATACACAACTTTGAGGAAGTTGGTTCTTTGAAAAAGCTCAGGTGAAAGGAACAGATTAAAAATTCACCCCTTACCTTCTGCATTATAATTTGTTAAATAATTGCTTGTATTAAATTTAAATTAATATTTGTTAAATAATTGCTTCACAAATTGTATGGTTTTGAAGTATAGAGGTGCTAAAACTAGAAAATGGATGCCAAAAAATGTTTCTATATTCTACTTTGCATTCAACTGTGTTTGTCAAAAAGCTGCATGACAAATTGTACCTGTAGCAATGACGAGCTAACAAGACAGTTTTATTTTCTTACCATTAAACATTTCTCATGTTAAGAAGCTGGGATTTCAGAGCTTTTCTCAGCATCGTGGATTGTTTGCCTTAGGTTAAAAATACATTTGTGTTTGCAAATTATGGTTTCTGACATGGACAAGCAAATAATTTTCTGGAATGTCTTTATTTTGAAAGAATATTTTTGAGGTCAGTTATCAGAGAATGAGTTTATTGGCATTTAGTTGCAATTCCACTGCAACTAAATGGAAAAGCTTGTTTTATATATTGAAGTATTTAGTGAAAGTAATAACTTTTTATCATTTTAGGTTTTCAACAAGTTGTTGAGTCTGGCCAGCACTGCTTCATCACAGAAGTTCCAGTCACACATGTGGAGTCAGATGTTGGTTTCCACATCTGGGTTTTTGAAATCTATCTCAAATGTCTCTGGCAAAGACATCCAACCTTTAATAAAGCAGTGGGTGTATCCTTTTTATTCCTGGTCTGGATTGTTAATATGGAGAATGAATTTGTTTTTTAATTGGCAGTATTAAAGGAATGTGAGGAGAGGTATGAAATGTCTTTGCTTAAAACAGTTAAGTACATTATTCTACATTATTCTTTGAATTAGAAATAGTCGTGAGCCACAGGTTTGCAATGCTTTCATAGTTGTTCAGGGTATACTGGCTTTTTTGGGTGTTCTTTACTAGACGGGGCTGCATGATTTTAAGTTTTACTTTGAAAGAAGCACAAGAACTCTGCTGGAATTTAAGGCCAAATTATACTAAAGGGATTCCAGAGGACACTGCCCATAGAAATATGCTGAAGTCTGACATGGAAAATGCTATAGTCTGGTGCATTTTAAGATGCGATTTCCAGTAAATCGCCCTGAAGTAAGTAACCTAAAGCGCAGATTGATAGTTTATAAACACACTAATGTCTAATAGCTTGTGTTAATATTATAATTTCAGGTAAAACAAACTTGTGTGTGCGTATTCTTCAAATTTCAATGGTATTAGTCAAAAAATAGGGTTTCTTATTTCGGATTGATATGATAGGCAATCTGAATTTTCTGCATTTAACAGATTTATTTGGTAGTTTTAATTTACATGACTGCAGGCTAAACTCATATATGATTGCAGCAAAACCATACCTTACTGTTCTGGCAGAATACACAAATAGGCATTTATATTTAGACATTTACTTGAGCTTGCATAATAGCGTTCATGCTTCTAAATGTTAACTTAAAAACACTGTATAATTAATATTTATAGAGTAATCTGAGAAGTTAATATTTTATCTGTAGCAAAAGTATTCATAAAGTATAAATACACACTATTCTAATTTCCACACTTAGTTGTGCCAGGCGCTTGAGGAAAACAGGAGTTCTGTATATACGTATAATCACACTGCAGCTATATCTAAATGTCAGCTTTAATATCAGAGCTGGGTGAATTTTAACTATGTCTGTTCTGTAAGGAAGGAAGAATTTTAACTCTCAGATTTGGGGATTTTTCAGCTTCTCTGAACTTTGGCCCCAAGGCTGATCCTGTCAAGTGTAACGTGTTTAATCCTATGCTTCAAACACTGTTGCATCTGTGATCGTACATTTTCCACCTTGTTAGACCCCAGGAGGTCTTTGTATTATTTAGTAGGATATCTTACTACTGTTCACTAGCACTATCTTATGCTATTGAGTGCTGTGTTGATGCTGAGTTTAAGCCTTGTATTGAAAAAAAAACACTAAAAATGCTTCAAGCTGTACCTGATGAAGAAGTCACAGACCTTTACAAAGGCAGCCACAGTGAACAGAGTCAATCTGAGCCAAATGACCATGTTTTGGAAGAAAAGGTAATAATATGTGTACAATAAGAAGCCTCTTTTAATCTGGCAGCATCTCCCTTAAGTGTCAGGACATGAAACATCGTGATTTTCTTCCCTGGCTTTATGTTATGTTGTATCAGAGACCTCTTGGGAGCCTGCAGTGGACTAAATACTTCTTTCTAGTGTTTTAATTTTACTATAAATAAAGTGTAGAAATGGCTGTTACAGAAATAACAAATGACAGCATTTTACACAGGAATAGTTGAATTGAAGAAATTGTTGCGTGCCATAAAAATGCAGAGTGAGATCATTAATTTTTATCAGTCATATTGTATACCCTCATGTAAATGTGAATTTATATACACACGTGCACATGTGAATGCTCACAATGACTGAGTTTTAATTATTTTATTGCAGTTTTTCAGTTAAATGTAGCTTGGGTAGAAAGTAGAAGCTAATGTCTACATTTCCCCCTGAGTTGTATTTAACTGGAATATATAGTGAAACAAATCAGATTGAAATTACTGACATCTTCTGCAGTTACTTTCCCTGAGAGCATGCCAAGAACATTAGATGTGGTGGGGTCCAATATAGTTTTCATAATGACTTTTTTCTTACTAGATAATTTTCATTGTACTTTAGGTTTTTTCCATAAGGTACACAATTATACATTAAAGAGCAGTTAAAAGAAAAAAAAAGTTTAAAAGTTCATGAATAAAAACAAGTGATTTTTTTTTGTCTAGGAATGAAGCATAAAACAAGTGTAAAGAGTGAAAACACTGACAATTACGTTTTTTTATAACTCCTGCATTGTGCACTAGAATTCCTATACTGCTTATTAGTGATCAGAGTGGAGTCGTAAAATTTTATGGTAGCTTTGCATTTAATAGAAAACGGAATGTATTGGAATTAGAAATAAAACAAGACTACACATCTCCTGGGACTCAGAAATACGTGGTAAGATTGATTTTTCCATATTTTGCTTACACACACAAGTATACCTACATGTTAATAAGCATAATTTTAATGTTACCAACAAAATCTTTTTGAACTTGAAGGGTCCTCTTAAAGTGACAGTGCAAGAACTTGATGGATCATTCAACCATACATTGCAGATTGAAGAAAACAGTCTTAAACATGATATACCTTGCCATTCTAAAAGCAGAAGGTAAGAATTAAAATACAAATTGGAAATATTTTTAGTATGGATGTATGAAAACGTATAGAGGATTGATGATAAATACATGCTTTTTAAGTTTAGTGTTTATAGTTTGTTAATCTTATTGAATAATAGTTGCCTGTGATGTGAGGGGAGGAAATAGAATTTATTACTGTTTATGGACAGCAGAAAACCTTTCATTTTATTTGCATTTCTTAATTACAAGGAAAGGACTTAAAGCTAGAGAAAGTTTTATAAAGATCTTATTTATATAGAATGAGTTGATTGAAGACTCTAATTTATTAAAATATTCAAAATGTCTTTGAATGGGAAAGACAAATTAGAGGGAAGACAAATGTAGGCCAGGGGAATGCCTCAAGTGAAGGCATATGAATGAAGCACTTGCATAGTTTTCTGTAAAGATTGCCACAGCTGTTCACTAAACCTAATGAGCAAAAAAAGTAACATACTTCCCAAACAGATATTCATGGTTTCCTGTTGCATTTTAATAACTGTTTTGACCTCTGCTCCTCAAAGTTGTATGCTTACATGTAATTGTAAAAATGGTGGGAGTCAAGTTTAAACCATTGTAGTGTTGGGGATTATTATTTGAACAAGACTTATGAACAACTCAACTTTGTCAATATCTTTTGCTGGAGAGAGCATTATATCCGGTGTGTTGAAATACAAAGAGAGTACTTTTGCAGTCTAAAGCTCTGTTTATAAATGTACCTTTGCTAGTGCGACAAAATTTTTAATACCTGTTCTTTTTTTCTATTTTCTTATTTTTTTAATAGAAACAAGAAGAAAAAGATTCCACTGATGAATGGAGAAGAGGTGGACATGGACCTTTCTGCTATGGAGTAAGTTAGCTTGTGGGAGTCTAAATCATGTCTATTTTGAAGAATTTGATAGTAATCTTGTACTTTGTTATATGACTGGCAAACTTCAAGACTACCACATTTGTTCTTTGCCTTTGAAACTTTTCTTCTGTAGCTGGGAAAATTCTGGTGAAATGTAAAGTGTATGGATTAATTACTAAATTCAGTTTAAAAAAAATCTTAGGCATGATAAGATGATAGGATAAATCACTTTATTTTTCTTATGCATTTCAAATGATATCTTTTCAGCTGGCTTAATCGGTAAAATATAAACAAGAATTTGCTTGAATAAAAGTAAGAGCAATTTTTTTTGGACCTCAATGAAGACTATTTAACTAGCATTAAGACAGTCAAGTTCCTGAAATCTGTCATTAATTCTGAAAGAAACCTTTTAAATTGAAAATACGTGATTAAATGTTTCATGCTGAAATTCATACTGGTATTAATTTCAGTTGGAACTGTTTAGCTTTTTGGGAACAAATTCTTGCTCAATGTAAATACCCACTTTATCCTTCTTAACTTGGAACTAGTGGTGCTCTCTAAAATCCTGAAGGTGTTGGTATCTTGTTTGCTGGCTGAGGGAAGTAAATAATTTGCTCTTGCAAACTAATTGTTTGCAAGGGGATATTTTCATTAAGCAAGTTGTTATTATTTCTATGTAATAGCTGACATATGAATAAATAGTTCTTAATTTTATCTAAGAGCAATTACCATAAATATTTGAGTAGTTCTGACCAATAATGTTCAAGTAGCTATTGCATTACAGTGAGACAGCTGAGACTTTAATGATTTTCTTAAAACTACCATTGAACTGGTATATGATTTTATCTGTTAATCTTCTAACCAACAATGCTGTTGTTCTTTTATCCAGTTTTGACTCCTATGGTGCAGGCATATATGATAATGTTGTTCTTTTCCTTTCTTCTAAATCCTGTGCATGCACTCTTCTTTTCATTACCTGTTCTTCTCCAACTACTGTCTCGACAGTAATTCGACATACTCTAGAGATATATAGAGATACGTACCGTATTCATAATGATGCTCTTTTAATCATTCCAAAGTCTCTCATAATTTAATCTCTGTACTTTGCTGTTATCAGTTTTGGGTGGAAAACTGAGTAAGAGATTTATTACAGTTTGTGCTTGTTGGTCCCAAAAATCACTCCTGCAGTCATGGTGCTGTGTGAATACTAAAGTATAAAATGTTTTTTGGGATGGAAGAGAACTGGGTGAAAGGTAGTCTGTAGGACTACAACTTTCATCCTTTCACTTTTATTATCATTTGGCTTGGCAGGTCTGTGCATTTGCATGGTTACACTTGTCAGCTTTCAACATGATGGCACATGTGTGGTTGCAAAGCGCTTTCATATATAGAAAAGTATATATATCTATATATATCTCTAGTATATAGAAAACTGGGTGTTTACCACCAGATTTTCTTTGTTGGAAGGCAAAAGGCGATCAACTACTGCTCACCCATGAAATTTATGAGGAAGTAGAATTACGTATTTTTTAGATTATAGTTTACCATGAACTCAGATCTGTACATTAAAATACTAAAACACTATATTTGTTAATACATGAGAGGTTTGGACAGATTGCCCTGGGAGGCTACAGAGTTGCCGTCCAAGAAGCAGGAGACTGGGCCAGGTGACTTTCAAAAGTCCCTTCTAACTTAGATTCTCTTACGGTTCTTTGACTCTAAATGCTTCAAAAATAACTCATAACAAGTTAGAACATCTTTTGAATTTCTATAGTCTTGAAATGTTGTAAGCTATTAATGTTTTTCATGTCTGTCTTAGTGCTGATTCCCCTTTGCTCTGGATAAGAATAGACCCTGATATGTCAGTACTGAGGAAGGTAGAATTTGAACAATCTGATTTCATGTGGCAGTATCAGCTTCGATATGAGAGAGATGTGGTTGCACAAGAAGAAGCCATTCTGGCACTGGAAAAGTTCCCTACTCCAGCATCACGGCTCGCACTGACTGATATATTAGAACAGGAGCAGTGTTTCTACCGAGTGAGAATGCTGGCCTGCTTCTGCCTTGCAAAGGTGAGGTTGTGTGGATGGGAGAAAGGGAAGAAATCTGCTAGACGTTGTAAGCGTTTGAAAATGGGTCAAAACTCATCACAGTTCTTAAACTGGCTTGATATTTAGCCTCTTAAAAGCGTTTGCCAAGTATTTTTAACATGACTGATTTGAAAGGAAAGCTGTATTATTTTAGTCTGTAAATGGAGACTGCAGAAGGCTTTCATAATTGTCAAAATTGAGATGTCAGACATGAAAACCACAAGGGATTTTTCCAGATTTCATTAAGTTGCAGAAATAAAAGACTTTTGTTTAATTTTTTTCAGAGCCAAAGTGTATTTTTTTATTTTACTGGGAAGTTCCTTGGCCTGTCTGAGAACTCTGGAGTGCTGAAATTAATGTCTGTCTCATGTCAATTCACATTGCTGTTCTGTATTGTTTCAGACTGAATAGGGGCATGAAAGAAACCTGATGTTGGCCTGCAATTAAATATTAAAAAGCCAAATAATTGCCCTGAAAAGGGAGGGTCTCTTTTTTCTTTAAACACAAAAGTAGCCTTAAGAATGAAAATTAGAGAATCCTTTAAAACAACTGGGTAGAAACACAGAAATTCTGAAAAGGCATGTTGTTGGCATGCTTTTATGGATATAAAACCATTCTTACTGACAATTTGTAGGGTTCAGTTATTGGCATATAGCTTGCTTTCTGCTGTGTACCTCTTGAGAATGGTTCAGTACCTGTACAGAAATATATCTTTTGGCCATATGTTGAAAATCAAAATTCATAATGAATTCAACTGAAGTATTTAAAAATGTACATTCCACAGGTAAATATTAAAAAAAGCAGTTGTTACAGTGTTTAAATGCAATAGGTTTTTCCATCTTTACTTTGAATTTTCAGGCAATTGGGCTGAGGTAACCATAACCAGTTTTGATCAGTTGTACTCCTATGAAAAATCTTGGCTCTTCAGATAAAGTGAGTGGCTTACAGAAAAAACAGATTGTAAAGCTTAAGCAAAAAGTCTGGCTGTGATATTGAATCAAGGTGAAGGGGCATGGCAAGGCAGAGTTGTAGATATGTTTATGTAATTTATCTAGGAATGTGTAATGTATTCTATCACTAGTTTCAAGATCGGGGCATTAGTAAGAATCACTTCCTGTAGGCCTTAACTTAGATTAATTTTCACAGCCTGAGTTGAAGGATGCAGAAATAAGAGTGTACCTGCCACCTTTTTAAGTAGAAATAATGCAAGGCAGGCTGCTTGTGTTATGCTGTGGGGAACATGCAAATACATGAAATTCAGAGCGTGTAGCGTATCAGTACAATAAGTAGAAAACTTAAATTCTGACAGTATTGAAAGAGAAACTCAAATGAGTCAGAACACATTATAAGACCAAAACATACTGAAAAAATGATGATTTAAATATTATTGATTTAATTTGAAAATGCTGGTTTTTATCTATAGATTTTGCAAAATGAAATGCTTAAAATAAATGGAAGCTAAAAAATATTTTAAAATTTGCACCCCAATTTTAATGAAATATTCAATATCTTGTAAATATTACCTTTGATAGTATTTTTGAGGTCGGGTTTTATTTTACACCACTACAGAAATCTCACATTTGCAGCTTTAAATTCATCATGGTTTCTAATGATTCTTTGGGATTAAACTTCCTCTGCAGGAAAAGTCGCTGTGTAGCTTACAGAAACAACTATATCTGCATCGTTAGTTTGATTTCATTTATTGCAAAGGGAGCATCTAGTCTGACTGCAATATTTTCTCTTTCTGACTTTCCTGTGAAGCCTGACTTAACGGGAAGATGGTTTTCCATAATAAAGCACCTGTCTTCTGTAAGAGTAATGGTGGAAGGGATTGGTACCGATCTTTACATAGCCTCTTGCTTTTCTTTCTCTTTTTGCCTATGTAATACCCTTCGAAACAAGCTAATTAATTTGAAAAGAAATAATCAAATTCATTTTCTTCTGAGTGAAAACAGATTTTTTTTTTTCCCTTCATTTGTGATGTCTGTGACAATGGAAACTCCTGCTACGTTGTAGGGTGCCTTGGACCCATTTGTGTGTGCATGTACAAACGCACACACAAGCTATCTGTTATCAGCTCTAATCCACTGTCAGGTCCAAGTCTTCTTTGCAGGCTTCCACTGCTCCATACAGCAAATATATGAAACCCAGGATGCTGCGAAGGCACAAGAGCAGGGTTTTTTTTGTGGAATCTTACTGCCTTACACTGAAACAGACTGTAGCAATCAAATTGTTCTCTTTGTGAATTATAAAGTTAGAGGTAGCTGACTTGCCTTTGACTTTAGAGGTGGTCTTTTAGGATGGCTGAGGCCTTCTGAAAGTCTAGGCTGAGGTTACTGGCAGGGTGAATTTGGGAAGTTGGTATTGCGAAAGCCTCTTCCATCACTGGCATATGTAGAGTCAGAAAAGTTGGCTTAGTAAACACAGAATTTCATCTGAAATATAAAAGAGAAAATAATTAAGAACAGAAGTTTATCATGGAAAGATAATCAGTTGCAGACATCTTCTAAGTGGAACAATTTTCATAAAATTTACCTTAAACATAGAGAAGATATATTAGGGATGGCAGAGGAAACTTAGCTAATACAAGATAATACATTGATGAAAATATGTATCTGTTTGAAGGACACTATGTTCTTGGCAATTATCCTTTTTGATTATGGGAAATGTGCATTTTTCTACAGCCAAACTAAACTTGCAGTGGTGACGTTAATATGATTTTCTTTCCCCTCTAATTATACAGATTGCAAATTCCATGGTAAGTACATGGACAGGACCACCAGCCATGAAGTCACTCTTTACCCGAATGTTTTGTTGTAAGACTTGTCCAAACATTGTGAAGACCAACAACTTCATGAACTTTCAAAGCTACTTTCTTCAAAAGGTAATTTATTTTTTTTTTCACGGAACATTTTAAAAGAAATCTCAAAATACAGAGGTGACAACTACAGGGACATGGATAGCACAGTTCTGCTTTTTAACCCCTTCATAAAAAAAACTGCTTCATAAACTGTTTCTTTCTTACATGGCATCTGTTCGTTCCAGCTTAGTCAAAAATAAGTTAAAATTTTAGCAAGTCTTTCTGAGTAGTTGAAATGAAATTATCAGTTTCTTCAGAAGAATTATCTATAATAATTATTTGTAAATATTTGTGAGCTCATTCTTACATAGAATTTACAGCACAGTAACAAAGTTACAAATTTTATGTTTTAGGTGTATTCAGCAGCTGTCTTTATTCATTAATGGCAATGATGTCATACTGCAAATAAAATCTCATAAATCTTACCTTAGATTGGTGGGCTTTTTAGTTCAAGGCACTGCATAATCCTTCTTGCCCTCTCCTTTCTATTAATTGTCAACATCATGTATTGCTGCAGCTTATTTTGCTGTTAGTGCAGGCTTTTTTACTGGGACATATAGTTGTTAGTTGCACAGTGGACAACACAATTACAATGGCTTTCTCTCAAAAAATGCTTTATAATTATTGAATGATTGAGTTTCACAGATCGCGTATTCTTGATTACAGAGAAAACTCTAATTCTGTCCAAAACTACCTCGTCTCCTCCCCATATCTCTTTCTTGGACTTTCTTTTATATTTTTCTGCTCTTTTTGTTATTGTTCATCCTTTCCCATTAAATCTTACACTTTTCTCCCTTTAATCTCATGTCTCAAGTTGATAGATGTAGAGCAAGAATCCAAAATCTATGGGAGTGGACGCTAACATTGCTGCTTAGCTCATTCTAAAATAAATGCCTAATCAGGCTAATAATTAGCCTGTCTGGCTAACAATTCTTTAGGCTTCACTGTCTGTATTGGATTTATCCTTTTTTCAATGATAATAGAAGCTTAGACATTATGTTCACATGAAAACACCAAAATTCATTGTCTGTCTCAGAATTAGTTCCATCCCCATTTTCTCTTTTTTGTTATTTTTCATTTGTTACCATTTTGATAGTGCTTTGACTTGAGAGTGTTTTCATGGATATACAGCATTTTTGATATGTATCTGCACTATGACTAATTAAGTAATAATTACGTAGATTATTTTATCTGAAAATTAAATAGCATGTGGTTTGACATTCAAAAAGCATTTAAGTCTAACTTTTCAGAGATTTTAGTAAAATTGTTAATTACATATTTGCAGGATGTTGCTCATCATAGTGTGTAGCTATCTTTTCATTATTGTATGAATTATGATAGTATTAATTTTATTAAACAGACTATGCCTGTTGCCATGGCCCTTCTGAGGGATGTTCACAACCTCTGTCCTAAGGAGGTTTTGATGTTTATTTTGGATTTGATCAAGTATAATGATAACAGGAAGAATAAGGTAAAGAATGTGTTTATTTTAACCTCTGACTATTTTGCTGAAAGAAGTCTTAGTTAATGTAGTGTATGATGTTTCATGCCACTAACGTAAATGCTTCCTTCTTTGTGCTTGTTGACTTACTAAAGAGCTGCCTGTCTTCATTTGCACGTGTACTTTTCTTGCTTTACTCGTTTTCATTCAAAAGACCCAGGTTGGTTTTTTTTCAGAAAATGGGCATGAGGCTAGCATGTAGCACATACAGTTAGATGCTGGTTTGATGGGTGTTTTGTACCTTAAGAAGAGTTTTTGAAAGAGCAAGGAAAGGAAATAATCTCTTTTTTTAATGATATAGAGGACTCTGGAATTCTGGGTTCTGAGTGTCAACTCTAGCTCACAGAACTGGATTGTCTTCATCTAGTTAAATGTCTAGGTTGATATTGTTCCATCACTAAATTCAAGCATCTGAGTTGAAAGTTTTGTCATCTAAAGCTCCTTCCCACACAGGCCACCTCTAAACAATAGTTAGACCTTTAAGATCCTGAGATGATGATTTCTCTATAGAGAGAGAAACTGTCTGATTTTATGAGGTACTGAGCCCCCATTAACCTTGGTAGTCTTGCTAATGAATACAGAAACAGGTAGTTTTAGATGCTCACATTTAGAAATGCTGGCTTTTATTTATGTATCTGGAGATTTTTCAGTGCCTGATTTTTCCATTTTTATAAAACAATCTATTCCTATTAATATGCTTGAATTAAAGAGTGGAGATTAGTGACTGATAGGATGTCTGCACGTGCAATCACTCTCAAATTTGTTTTCAGGACACATTTATTCATGTTTTGTTTTCTCATGCAGTTTCTCACATGGTTTTTGCTTGTAACATTTCTTAGTTTTTAAAGAATGTGTTGTTCTATTTGCTTGTGTTTAAATACTGTTTTTATATAGTTTTCAGACAACTACTATCGTGCTGAGCTGATTGATGCCCTAGCCAACTCTGTAACTCCTGCAGTCAGTGTGAACAATGAAGTTCGAACATTGGATAACTTAAATCCTGATGTTCGACTTATTCTTGAGGAAATTACCCGTTTCCTAAATATGGAGAAGCTTCTTCCCAGTTACAGGCACACCATTACAGTCAGGTGTGGTTTTATAATTGTATGCATGAAGAGAGAAAACACATTAATGATAGTTTCTGGGTTTTATGTATCTCTCCATGGTTAGTATTTGAGATTTTAGTTTGTGTGTCTTAGTCTTAAATGTCAAATTCCTTCCAATTTTCAGAAGTTGATAGCAGGTGTATGTTGTTCGTGCTTGTACCTCTTTAAGAAGAGTATTTATGATAAAAGTATCTGTAGAGTACACAACATAATCAGAGCTGTGTTTTGTCTTTAAGTTAGTGTGGTTCTACTGAAACCAAATAATGGGTTTGACATGATGGGGAATTCTGTTTGTGTTTCTGCCTTCTTCAGACTTAGTGAGAGCTGTGTGTTAATGCTGTGAAAGTAATTGTAGCATGTTGATTTGCATAATACAATTCTAGAAATATTGCAGTGTTAAATTTTGGCTGGCATTCCATAATTCTAATGTAAATTTCGTCTTTCTACCTCATCCAGCTGTTTAAAAGCTATTAGAGTGCTTCAGAAGAATGGTCATGTCCCAAGTGATCCTGCTCTCTTCAAGTCATACGCAGAATATGGGCACTTTGTAGATGTCCGAATAGCAGCATTGGAGGCTGTTGTTGATTACACCAAAGGTACTTTTTTCAAGTATTTTGATACTTTGTAACACTTGTGATACAGTAGAAAAATATAATACTTCCCTCATTAATATTAGGTTGAAATAGTATCTACCAGAAGAGCTCATGTGATGATAAAAATCGTTTTGATAAGAACCTGAGTTTTCTGTGAATGCATTTCCTAGAAAATACAAGTTCTATGAAGATGTGATGAGCATTGTTTCTAAGTGTCTTGCAAATTGAATCAGATACCTAAGTTTTGAAATAGTAAGTAGACAACACAATGAGTAGGGTAAGGGATTTTGATTATTTCTTTTTAATGCTTCATTTTCCATTATTATGGTTCCGTTGAATTCAGCTGTGATTGCCAAAGTTCTTGGTTTTGCTTTATCTTTTTGCTAATCTCTTTATTTGCTTTTTGCATATATCTTATGGTTATGAACTTTGGAAACTTACAATCAACAAATAATTCTTAAAATATTTTGGTCTTACTGCTATCATTTTGTCCAAAGACGATTCAAACTAGATAGGAAATGGGAGGTTTTAAGGCAACCGGAGTCTTTGAGTGAATGCATCTGGCAGATTTTGGACATACACTTACAGACTGAAACCAGACTGCCATACCAAAAACCTGATAACTTTGAGAGTCGCTGTGTGCTGAATGTCACTCTCAGGCTCAGTCCTCAGTCTTGCAATTCACCAGGTATTCTGGATCGATAACCCACAGCACATGTATCATGTGCATCTCTCTCTTAGGCTGCTTGCTTTGTTCCTCACTTCAGAGAGTGTTAGTGGAAAGGTTTGCTGGAGAATGGAAAGCTTACTCATCAGCCTGCTTCCTTTAGAATAATCTCCTTACTAATTCATCCCACTCTTTGGAAAGACAAACTGATAGAAGTAATGTTTTTTCATTCAATTCTTGACCTTTTATGGATAGTGTTTATAGTTAATAACTGACTTGGATCAGAAAGTGTTTGCACTGCAAAGTAATATAGCTTTGAAACAGCTGGCCAAATGGGTTGCTGTTTAAGTAAGATAGGGTAAGTTGCTTCAAGTACTCTACAGGAAAGTAAAACTTGAATGGTAAAAAATAGTAGAAAGATTACTTGAAGAAATCACTGATTGAGCTGGCTGTGGTTTTTGACTGAGCTCACTGTGAGATCTAGAAATGGTGGATTAGAGTATTACTGTGTCTAACTTGCCCTTTGCCAATAGCTTTTTCTCTGATGCAGATGTAGCAGATGCAAATACCTATCTCCTATAATGTCACTACAGTTCACAACACAGCCTGCTTTCTAACTGCTCATCAGTATCATTTCTCAAATACAGCCTTCCAGCACTGAACACATTAGCTTCTGCTCCTGCTGTAAGACTGGTAAGTTTTTGGTGGAGGGGTGAATTCAGAAGCTCAGTGTGCTGACTGACTTCTTCAGTTACCCCCAATGGAAGGCAGCAGCACTGGTCTCACGGAACCCTAAGCCTGGCTTTGGAAAGCAAAACAATTGGCCCTCTATTGCCAAGAGGTCTGATTCTAGTTGTTCCTGGTTACCTGGTTTTCCAGTTCATGCTGGATGTAAACCAGCAGCTAACAAATGCCTGTTGGTTGTGCCAAAGCTGGCTTTTTAACAGTTCTTGTAAAGGAAACCAACAGATTTTGTGATTTCCATAAAAAGGAAAGTCTGTATTTTCTGGGGCAGTGTGGAACTCTATCAGCTCTTACAGTAGGAATAGCACTGCCTTTTTTAAGTTACTTTAAAAGAAATAATTCCTCCATGGAACGGAATAAGTTGTTTTCTTTGCTGTTAATAGTAAGGGTTTTTTTCAGACACAGTAACTCTAAAATGCTTGAGGCAGCATATAAGGACTTGGATAGTTGATCTAAACTGGCTTGAAGTGAACAGACTTCATTAACTTTTAAAAGTTAGCTTCTGATAGTTGTATATATAAAACAAAGCAGTTGCATATTTATAAGAGGTAACTACAGAGTGTTCTAAATAAATATCCATGATTATCTAATCCCATGAATTTTAAAGTTTAGGGTCTCAGTGGTGCTCTGCTGTAATTGAGAACTGATACATTATCTCTTGTAACTTGAAAAAATCTCAAGGATTTTTACTTCAGAAAGCAATTACTTATTTTTATGACTACTAAAAGTATGAAAATGTACACATCTTTCTTTTCCTATAGCCTTCTCCTAGACAAAGTAGCAAGATACAGACAGACTGGGTGGTCTGTGCGATGGGTAGGAAATTGGGTCATGGGCCACATTCAGAGGATGGCAATCAGTGGGTTTTATTCAGGCTGGCAGCCTGTCATAAGTGAGGCGCCTCAGGGAACATCTGCATAAATGATCTGGACAACAGCATGGAAAGCTCCATCACCAGGTTTGCTGATAACACGAAACTAAGTGGTGAGGTGGACACATCAGAAGGGAGAGCCATCTTACAGAGACACCTGGACAGGCTGAAAGAGCAGGCAAGCAAAAGCTGTATGAAGCTCAACAAAGAGAAGTGCAAGGTCCTGCACCTGGGACAACATAAACAAAAAGCCCAGTACTGGTTAGGATCTGGGTGGGTTGGGAGCAGCAATGCTGAAAGGGACCTGGGGGTCCTGATAAACAGCAAGCTGAGGATGAGTCAGCAATGACTCCTGCAGCAATGAAGGCAAATGGGGTCCTGGGCTACATCAACAGGGATATACTAGCAGAGACAGATACAGTCATTACACTCAACTTGTCAGGGTGCACCTGGAGTACTGGGTCCAGTCTGGCCCCACAGTTCAAGAAAGGATATGGGCAGACTGCTGAGGGTCCAATGAAGGGCCATAAAAATGATCACAGGGCTGGAGAACCTGCCCTTGTGAGGGAAGTCTCTGAAGGAGTTTGGTTATTTTTTTCTCTGGAGAAGAGAAGGTCTGCGGGGACCTCATGTTTAGTTAAAGGGCTCTTACAAAGAGGATGGGGGCTGTCTCTTCACAAGTAGCTGCATGGAGAGGATAAAGGCCAACAGGTACCAGTTGTGGTAGAGTCCCCATCATGGGAGGTTTTCAAGATGCAGTGGACTGGGTAGTAGATAATCTCATCTAGTTTCCCTTTCCCACAAAAGCTTGGGCCAGATATTTTTGATGTCCCTTCCAAACTGGGCTGTTGTATGATTCTAGGATTTTTCTGGCAACTGTTTGTTCTGCCTAAGGTTAGGTTTAATTTGTCCTTGCTCACCAAAATGTGTCTTAGTTGCTATATAAATTTGAAATGCAGGTTAAATGCATAAGTAGCAAAACTTTGGAAATCTTAGCAGACCTAGTCTACACTATAAAGCAAATACCAGGGAAGAATTTATTTCAAGCACAAATACGTTTAAGAAGCAAATAAGACTGTGGTGGGGTTCTTTAACCACAAAATACGGTGTTTCTTGGTTCTGCTATCCAGGATTATCAGCCCCTAAAAGATTAATCTCCTAGACTTCTAATTTTCTAATCAAAAACTATTTTAAAATCCCTTTTGTTAGCAGTGAAAATAATGTAGCTTAAAGTCTGCCCTGCTGTGAGTCTTTGCTGCATGGTTATACAATGCTATTTTTCTTCCATGCAAAACTTTTGTATGCAGTGTTCTTGCTGCCTTCTGTCCCAAGCAAGGGAGCTGCCAGGAAAAGCAGCTGTGCATGGAGTTGAGCACAGGCAGCCACTAATCCCTTAAAAGTATGTCCTAGGCATAGCTTTTCAAAGATTTCTCCAGTTTTTAAAACAAATCTGAGATTGCTGTTCTGATCTACATGGATACATGTTTGCTCTGGAATTACCCAGAACTGTGTAGTGGTGGTCTAAATGATGCGATGCGGAACGTGAGCTAATGCATTCTGCCTCTAAACAGGGTTTATCAGCCCAGTTCAGAGCCTCACCAGTATAACCGGTTCTGTTCTGGTTGGATGACTTGTAAGTGGCCTGCAAAAGACTGTTCAGCCATCTTCTAAGTACAATGTAAATATTCATTGGTTGTCTGCTTCTTCCCAGACCGGGAAGAGATACTATGTTCTAGTCATTCCACATTTTTTAAAGAACTTCTATTAGAAGTGAAGTGCTAGTTCTCATAATATAATTTAAATAATTCCCTCTTCCTTTAAAAGCAATTTACTTTGGTGAAATAACAAGCGAATAATAGTTATTAGAATCAAATGGACTAAAATAGTTGTATTTTAAAATTGTTGACTGAAGACTGACCGAGATCACGAATGAAAGTTGAACTGACATATTTAGAACTGAAAATACAGTAGGGTGTACAGGAAAAGAAAAAAAAATTATTGCTAGGACCACAAAATGGGAAGCAACAGATGAGGTTTTTGAGCTGTCCATACAGGAATGATTAATATATTCCAAATTCTGAAGGCAGAGCATAAGCAAGCTCTTTGTTGTGATGAGGAATTGAGAATACTGCTGTAAAATATTACAGTTATGCACCTGAGAAAAAGATTGCATAAATATTCTTTGGGTTTTTTTGTAAAACAGATTTCTTTCCCAATAATGTCAGAGAGCAATTTTCTAGAAACATGTGTGGATAAGTTTCAAAATACATTTTTATTGCAAAGTATACTAATAGAAAACCCTAAAGATTACTAAGAGGAATATGCTTGCAATTTTGTGTAAGCCCTGTAGTCTTCCTCTTACTATCCTGTTATTAGATAATAATATTTCACAAGTTGCTGTGTATGAGAATTGTATATGCACTATAGAAAACATTACAATTGTGATTGTTGAAAGAATATTTGGATATGTCCATTTTAGGAAGCACTCGATATCAGGGTTACCATTTATTTTGTGACCTTCCCAATCAGTGTTCATAAGTGAGAGAGTTACCTGCTAATGGTCAAGTTGGTGATTATTGAGTAGCTGAAGCACGGACAGGTTTTGTGCGTGTTTCTATTTTGGTAAACCACCTTTTACTTTGAATTTGTAATGATTCAAGCTAATTCAGCAACTTGTAATTGTATAGGTCAAAATCCTCCAGTTTATGTATATTTATAGGTATTTTATTTTCTTTTTCTTTGCAGTTGATAGGAGCTATGAAGAACTACAGTGGCTGCTTACTATGGTTCAGAATGATCCTGTACCCTACATAAGGTTAGTGAGTTAGTAAAGAGCCAGTACTTTTATTTAGGTTGAAACTAAGTAAATTATTGGCCTGGAATTGTTAGAATAGATCAAATGTTTAACTGCTTAATATTTCTTCACAAAACCATTCTTTCTGCTTGTTATTTTATATAAATTGAAACTTGTTTTGATGTTTCAACAGCTCACACCTCCAAATTAATATGCTCTATTTTTATTCTTCATTATGTAATTTTTGTCTTTTCTGTCCCACCCCTATTGTGGAAATCTGAAGTTATAAGTCATTTCCTGATTATAAATAAAGCATATATATCTGATGTTGCATATGGCAGAAAGTCTTCATGATATTTAGAAAGGACAAAGGTTGACACATAGTGCACACAATGTTTTGCCAGCAAGGAGTGTAAAGCAATTGTTAGACTGTAGATGGGGTGAAAGGATAACATGAAAATATGGTGTAATTTCTGGTATTGCCTGTTTCAACTTTGTCTTCACCAATGAGGGATTGGATATTTTAGCACATTCATTGTAAACCCTTGAACGCTGAGGTTCATCATCATTGGTTTTCCCTAACTCTTCTTATGGCCACTATTAAAACACTGAGTTTCAAAGATTAATAATATTAGTTTTACTCCCTGTAGGTGATTTCTTACAAAGATCATAGCTGCAAGATTGTTCTCTATTTAATTTTGTCATTCTTGTTAATGAATGCAGATACAGTTAGTAAGAAGATTTAGCATCAGTCTAGGAAGGAGATTTAATTTGATAGGTATTGTTTTAAAGAGGAGTTAAAATTTTATGTAGAGTGCTGTACCTAAGACTCTTCTAAAAGAAATTTTTTTAAAACAATCTGTAAGAGCTTTCCTGTCCCAAATGTGCAAGACAGCAAGGGGAAGGCTATCTATGCAGGGAAAAATGGTTTAAATAATAAATAATGGAACAAATAACTATTATAAAATGTTTTCAAGGCCAAATTTTATACACCAATGTAACTTTTGAGGTGACAGTGTTCCTTTCCCATTGGTTTTGGACCTGTCATTTTGTATCAGTCATGAACAGTGAAAGGTATTAAAAATTCTTCTGTGTCAGTATGTAAGGAGTTTATTTGCTAATGTTCCTTCTTTGTAATTATAAAGTTGGTGCACAAAAAAAGATTGTTACTAAACAGAAGAGCATAATGTAGCTTAGAATTTTGTACCTACCTTTTAAAAGTCATGTCTAATAACATCCTGCTGCTTTGCACCTTACTTCTTAACTTTATGTTATATTTCTGATCGTAAAATCGTGCCTATGCGTATTGTGGACAGAAGGAAGAGCTAAAAACATCAGTTAAAATTTTGAAATAATTTTGTAAGAATATTCCAGATTGAACAGACTTTGTATTCTTAGTATATTCATTTGGATTTAATGGAGATGATGTTTTCTATTTCTTTTTCAGGCATAAGATTCTGGATATGCTGACTAAGAATCCACCTTTTACAAAGAACATGGAGTCTCCTTTATGTAATGAAGCTTTGGTAGATCAGCTTTGGAAATTGATGAATTCAGGTTGGTTTTTGGTTTGTTTGTTGTTTGGGTGGTTTTTTTTATTATAAGGTTTTTTGAAATAAGTGTTGAAGTCTTGCTTCAGAATATTGCCAAGAGCATTCTTAGTTTTGTTAGCTAGAAACTGAATATTCAGTCTTGGAAGTTCAGTGTCACGCAGGTTCTTCCAGAACTTTCTCAGTGACACCGGCTACCAAACCTCCTTGGTTTTCATTACTTTGTCTACTACTGTGGTGTACTTTGGTACAGGATGGTTCTTTGACCCAGATATTCTAAGCAAATGTTTCCTCAGATGATGGTGTCTGTGTTACCTTTTTCTTCATGGTTTGCTTTAGATTACATAGTCTCTGTCCTCTTTTACTAAACTCTGAGAGAATATGAGAGGATAACTTTTGTATAGATAATTTAAATGAGATTTTTAGAAGTGTATTATAAATCTAAGACTCAATTTGTCTTGTGTGATTAGGAAGGATCCTAACGAGAGAAGGGCTTGCATCTTTACCATTGACCTGTTTTTCATTACTGAAGCAGTTTTATCCAGCCCTGACAAACTGCCCTTTAACATCTGGCACATTGCTACATTGATTACGTATAAACGTTTATATAGCTTTTTTTAGGTCATTGAAGGCTGCCTGTTCTCTGTGTATCATTATTTTTAGTGTTTAAAAGTTTACAGCTACACTCCAGGGGCTGAAGTGAGGAGACTACTAGTAGTTCAGTTCTGTAGGATTTGCCAAGTGTCAGGCACAGAAAATAAACAATTTTGATGTTCCCATCAGAGAGTTTGTTTTTCCTTTTTCTCGAGAGAAGAGTGTGTGCAGTGTTACTTACAACCATTACCTCTTTTTGCAAGTAACAAATAGGGTATACATTTTTTATTATGATTCATGGGGCTTTAAGTACTTAAATTTCTATGCATCAAGATGAAATAATGCTTCAATTTATTTTCTGTAAGGGATAACTGTAGCATTCCAGGGTGTCTTGAAAAAATGTTTGTTAATGTGAGGCAAGTTAGTAGCTAGGTTTAAAACTGCAGGATTCTAGACTCCTAAGTTGCTTTCTTTTAGCATAAGTGCATGCGATAGAGACAGACTGTCATTGATATACGTAATCTTAAGTCTTTTTTTTTTTTCTTGTGTTAATCTGCCTTAAATTGATAATGATCGTGAGTTCCAAAGGTTGCAGAGAAATTCAGCAACCCACTGTATTTAAGCTTAGCTGTTCCACTGGAAAAAAAGAGAGATACTGAAGGCAAATTCATCGTATCATTTTAAGATGTCCTAGTTAAGAAGTTGAGCGAATTACTTATTGTTAAAATATTAAAATAGTTTTTAAATTAATATTTTTGAATGTGTCATTCTCTAGACAGTATTTTAATGCTAGAAATGTCCAGATTAATATTTATATCCCTTTCAGTTGTAAACAGGCAAGTGTAGGTACAGCTAAGCTTACTCAAAACACTATTTAGTCCCGTGAAACTTAGTATTTCTAGAGATAGATCTTTTAGTTTTATTTTGTGCTAAGTCTTGTACAGCCATACTAACGTGGCAGTTGGCACATCTGTGTCTTGTTTACCAGATACAGTTCTATTCCTGCTGTGGAACAATATGTTCAATAAACTTGCAATCAGTCAAGAGCTGGGCTTAGTCAACACCAGAATCACTGTGTTTGCAGCATTGCACCAAATGCTCGATGCCTTTCTGTTGTGATTGCTGCCAAGCATGCTTTGACCATTTGTGTAGGAACATACAAAAGCAGCACACAGTTTACAGTCAAAGATAAAGTCAGTGAAGCATTGCTTTGTGCAACAAGAATACATATCTCCAGTATGAATATGAATTAAAATATTGAGTATGCAGTGAAGTATGTGCTGTAGTAGGGACATCAGAAAGCACATTTGTGCATTGCTGGTTTGTGTTCTTTGTCTGTGCGGTTTCCAGAGGGTACAATCTCACTCATGTGCTTAAAGTTCCTACTATCTTTCATGGAAAACATGGGCAAGTATGACCAAATCCATTTGATATGAGAAGCCAGTTTGGTAACAAAATGTTCTTAATGTAACTGTTGGATAGTACAAATAAAAGTGAAACTTTAAAAATAAAAACATATGGTTGTGATAATTTTCGCTTTAATTTTTCATGATGCTATTATAACACTTAGTTTCCCAGTTTTGTTCTATTAAACATGTCTGACAACCCAAATAATTTAAAGCCTTGCTTTTGAACTGGATGTGGCAGGTCAGTTTGAGTCAATAAGAGGTAGGAATAATGAGGGAAGTGTACCTTCAGCGCAAAAGATGTCATACCCTGGTGGATACACATTGCTTAAGCTGTTTTATTTGTTGGGGAGGAGAAGATATTATCTCTATATTAACAATCATCTCTTTTGGACCCTAGGAACTTCACATGACTGGAGATTACGATGTGGTGCTGTGGACCTCTATTTCACACTTTTTGGCCTCAGCAGACCTTCTTGTTTACCATTACCAGAGCTTGGACTTGTTCTTAATCTGAAAGAAAAGAAGGCTGTACTTAATCCAACGATTATCCCTGAATCGGTTGCAAATAATCAGGAACCTGTGAATAGTACTAACAATCACGGACAGTCAGTAGGATTTCAGAACACCGTAAGCACAAACCATCTGCATACCTTCCATTCAGCTGGCTCTCAGTCCTTGCACTGGCTGCTGCTTTTATTTTGTATTGTGTTCAAGCTTCTCATGTGCTTTACCTGAGCAGCCTTTAAACCTCGTTGCTCTCAATTCCTTCTACTTGAAAAACTGGCATATACCATAACTATTTTGACTTTTTTTGAACTGTTTTGCATAGTGTATGCAAGCTTTTTATTTGTTTTTTCAAGTCTCACCATTTCTGTTCTTTATAAAACTTTTTTCATATAGCTTATGAGACATAAAGTGATTCACAGAAATGTTTGATGCTGTGGTGAAAACTTTTTTTATTAGACTGAGAACATTGCAATTAGGCAAGTTATGCAATTGTCCAAACCAAATCTGTTTATCTTAAAAACCGTACATCTTAAAATATATGGACATGCCTCGTTTTAAACAATTTGAAGAGATGTGAAAGTTGCAACTTTAACACATCTTCATTGGACACTTGAATCTGACTACTTAGCACTGTGCTCTGAAGGATTTGTAACAACTTCTGAAAAACTGCATAAATTAAGTTTGATATCTTTCTGGTTTTGAAGGCCCCAGTCCATTCTGTAGTTAAAAAGCTATTCAAGGTTTCAAGATATTAAAGTCGTACTTTTCTTAAGAATAACTGCTGCTGCTTCAAGACCAAGTCATTTTGTTGGACAAATATAATTACGAGCGGAAAGCCTCGACAGATACGGAAATTATGAATAATGTCTTTAACAGTTTGAAAAACTACATTTGACTGAAACTGTTTATGAGTAAATCCTGAAAGAGATCCTGAAAGAGAATAGGAACATGTCATTAGCATGTTTGGCATGCTTTACACCCTTTTAAATGAGATGGTTTACTGTTACTTTTTTGATCCCATAGTTAATTTCTAAATAGTTTTTATTCAGAAGTATACTGAGACTGCAAATTATTACAGTACCTTGCAGGCTATTTCCAGTAGGGGGAGAAAATTATGATGGAGTCAAATATCATTAGAGCTACCCTACATATTTACAGAACATTTTGCTGTGTGCAGACATCAGAATTAAATGGCAGGAGACATTTTGCTGGCAGAATTTTATGCTGCAGTTCACTGAACATCCAAACTTCTTTAGCGGTCAGTCTATCTTAAACAAAAAATTTTCTCTTAACTCTTCTCTTTCCTATACTGTCCTCTCCCTTGTGTTAGCACAGTTGTTGATGCACAGTGAGCTGGATCAGGGAAGGAACTTATTGAAAAATACCTTTTTTAATATCAGTTTCCTAGTCCAGTTCATCGCGTAGTTATACAAATGCTTGTGGCAGCCCAGGACAGATATGTGTAAGGAAAAGGCTGCCAGCTGTGCTGGCTTCCTTTACTTTGAAAATGCAGCATTAGTATAAGCCTCAATTCACATGTCGTCCCTCATATCTCCTTCTATGTCTCATCTCCATTCTCTTGTCCCTTCCTTTGTTAAGGTTACCATTTTCACTTTAATGTGCCCAAAATTCAGGGAATTGATTTTCCTTTTAAAAAGCCAAACCAGTAATAGAAAATAAAGGCTGCTTCTCGTATCAGCCAAAGTTTATCCAAAAGCGTTTCACAACAGCAGTGTGGTGGGTTAAATAATGAGGTTGAAAAAAAGGAAATACATATTTGAGGCGAAAAAAGAGTTAACAGCTGATAGAATATATCAAATTAACTAGGTTCTTTAAAGCAGACGGTATATTCTGAAAGCATAAACATACTAAAATCGGTACTGATAGACTTGTGACGCTGAATTTGCTGAGGATGCTAAAAATTACCCGCTTTGTGAAATTAAATTTGAGTTATTCAGGGCAAGATTAGTGGGGCTAGAGTGTCCTTCATAGGACAGTGGAGCAGCATGAGCTCTCAAGAGTCTATGATATGTCTTTTATATGATTTTAGTTTTAGTTTTTAGATTTTTAATTATGTATGCTTCTGTGGGCACTTTATTTTTCCTTCTATATTTTATGCATTGAACTTCTTAAAGCACCTGTCTCCTGTTTTAACAACTGTAATTTTGTAAATTCCCCAGCTATTGTTATATTCCTTTGACCCTATTTTTGTTGATAATCTAAGCAATTTACAAAACAGTTTAACTCTTTTTAATAAATACTGTTGTAAAAAATCAAAACCCCAACCTCAAGTTATATATAAGTGCTTGTTATGATATGTGTTCAACAAAGTAAGCATTATCTTTTAAAGCTAACTAAAAGATTTTAACTAAATCCCATGTGTAGATCAGAGGCTATCACAGTTTTTCAACTGAGATTTGGACTGAGGAGAATCTGCAAGGCACAGATTTATAGAAAGGCTATTCAGAGGCAGCAAATGTTGATGCACACCAACAGTACCATGATTGTGAGAAGGGACAGAAAAGATGCCAATGCTAGATATGCAGAGGAAGCAGGGATAGAAGTAAAGAGAAACTATGTTTGTAGGAGAGGTTGGCACAAATCCATACAGGGTTTTAGAAAATACTTCTTTGCCAGAACTACAGGGAAAACTTTGTTCAAATTACCCACTTTACTCAGAAGTGTTTTCAGCTATCAGATCTCTTTTAAGCTGAAACATGGCTCTTGCTATTTTCTAATTTTGGTCTTTTAATGCTGCTTCAGGAGGATGATCATCTTATTAAGGAAACAGCATCCAGCATTTCTGGTCATCAGCAGGGGGTGAAGAGGAAGGCTGATATGCCACTCGGGTCTCCATTGGAGCCAGGGCAAATACTAGAGAAGAATGAAGACAGTAAAGTCAAACTGAAAATCAGAGTAAGAAATGGAAATTCAACTTGCACAATACGTAGGGTATTCAGAATAACAGCAGTGGCTTCTGCTGACTTCCCTTAAAGCTGTGTTCAAACAAAAGACATGTTGTGTATATATGTGCAGTAGTTGTTACGCTTACTTTGGCAAAATCATTTCCCATCAAATTCTTTATTGGCTGGCAAGAACTAAAGTTGACAACTAATGCTCTTGTTCACACAGCTTCACGGTAAATTAGAAAGAAGACACGACACTGACCCTTTTTAATTTTATTGAATTTTTATTCTTTTGCAGTGGTAGATATCACTTCCTTTCCCTCTCACCCCCAAGTTACCTCAAAAGTAAAATATTTTAAGATATGTTTAGTGATAATTGCTGTGAATTATTAGCATCTGCTTATTTTTTTTCCTGATATCTTAGTTCTCAAACTCTCAAGAAGAGGAGGAAATTGATATGGACACAGTTCATGACAGCCAGGCCTTTATATACCATCATTTGAATATGTTGGAGAGACCATCCACACCAGGTATGAGTAATTTTATTGGCAGAATGATAGTATGAATTTTTCAACTCTTTCAGTTGTGGGGATTTTTGCTACTACTTACTCCCATACATACAACGCTGGTAAGTGTTAACTGAATTCAAGGGAGCGTGTAAAGGCTGCACAAGAATATTTCTCTAGCTTCCAGTAGATTTACAGATAACTGTGTACATGTGTATTTTCCTACGTATCTGAGTAAGGTGAGTATGTATTGTGCTTATAAAAGTGAAAAGTTAAGCAAAAAATAACATAAAGCTGAAATACAACCCCATAAGCAGTTAGTAAACTTATTTTGCTGTAGTCGTCATTTTAAAAAGCAATGATTTTGAAGATTAGCTTTTCTTTTAAAGGGCAAGACTATTCAGGTTAAAAAAGAATCTCTATTCTTAATGGCTTGTAACTTATCATTAGTAGTTAAAAAACATGCAAGCTTCAAAGATGCTTAGAAAGGCTTTTCAAAGTTGGAGAGATTGCATCTTTGAGTAAAATGGTTTAATTTCAAGGACATCTTTTCTTTTATTGCTTCTCTTAGTATCTTCTTTTCATAAAATATTTGGCAAAATTACTTCTCAAAGAGTAATGTACCTTAAGAACCTTAAGGCAGGCTGAACTTCATTGGTGAGCTTCCACCCTCTTTGCTCATCTGTCACTAGCAAAGAACTTCAATGGTTAGTCTCATTTTCTCAAAAATGTTTTAACTGCATTGTGCCACTGGAGCTAAGCTGAGGTAGTGTGACTACGTAACAAGCATTTTAAGAGAATCTTCAGTACGCATCCAAAACAAGGTTTTAGGATGGCAGTACTGCAATACTTAAAAGTGAAGTATTTGGCCTTAGAAGCAGGATTGAGAGAAATTACCCTCTTGCTTGTTTTTCCGTTTGTATCCAGTGGTTGCCTAATGTAAAACAGAAGTGGACCTTAGCAGCAGGATCTGGAATGTTGGTTCCATCCTGAGTACCCTGGGTGAGCTACACTGACAGGTGACCTCATCTGCTTTCCCTGTGACCTGGCAATTTAGTGGCCCCATTTGAGAGAAGGGCTGGTGGATGTTCCTGCTCCGAGTATCCTGCTGAGGCTTGGTGCCTTGGTGCTGGCCAGGGGTGTGGAAACTGTAGGCTCATACTCCCTTAGGGCCTAGGACTTATGTTTTTACTTCTTTGGCAGATGCTCTAGCCACTGAGGGGTTTTGTTGTTTTGTTGTTTGTTTGGTGATGTTTTTTTTTTAATAAAAGGTAACTGCTGTCATTGCTCAGCTACAAATTAAGTTCATATGGGGACATAAAACACAGGGAGGTCTAGTTTCTGGATTCCAGATGGCCTTTGGTTAATGACATGTGCCAGCTCCACAAGGATGGATTTGTTGTTAGATATGTAGAGTAGCAGAACTCACAACATTTTGCCTAAATCATAAGTATTTCAATAGACTGAAGGGGAAAGCTGCATGTATGTTGCTCTCAAACTTAGGAGTCTAATTCCACACAGCCTTTGCTTTAAACCTCTCAGAGCTGCTTTGAATTTTGTCCTCAGTATTATCATCAACCATCACATTTTTCTTATGGCAAAGAATGACACTTTTTTTTGTTAGATTTACACACTCTATGGAATATAAAGTCAAAAACAAAAGTCTGCCAAGTACTTCATGAATAGGACTTACGGGACCTACTGGACGCCAACCCTGTAAGAACCCAGAAGGTTCTTAGGCCAACCTTCTGGGCTGTTGCATATTCAATTTGCACTAGAGTTCAGAAAGGGTAAGGTCTGATCAGGAGCAGAGTAATGGCCACTTAACTGCTGCTTTTGTAGACCTACAGCAGACAAAAGCTACTTGAGTTTCACTTGTGTGCTCAGTGACCTTCTCGCCTCTGCTGTTTTAGGCATTCAGCACGCTGGAATACATTTTCTTTCCTAGGTGATAAATGAGACAAATGCTGGGGTTTGCTACAGAATTCGTTTTAAATAAGCCTTTGAAAAGCATTATTTGGAAACACTTCGGATTAACTTAATTTTCTTTGGTTTGTGCGGTTAGAAACAGTTCCACTTCAGATATTCTTTACTTCTAAAATTTCACCTGTTTCTTATTCATAGCGTTTTTCTTAGAAGCAGAGATGTTTGAATTTCAGACCGAGTAAATTAAGACGGTTCGGGCTTTAGGAAATGGCATACTTCTGAGGAGAAATGCCAAACAGATGGCAAAAAATAAAAGCATACGTAAATAAAATTGTTCACACATAGGAGTGTTTTCTGTTTTACAAAGGAATCACAGATAATATTTCCTGAGGGGGTTTGAGTTTTTGCAGCAATGACAGAGGATGGGTGCACTTCAGTGGGTGATTATTGTGAAATAGATTGACAGCAGGTTCTGAAATGGTCTCAGGATCTTGTTAGTAAATCTTAAGATCTTGTATCAACCTCGGTTCTCTGACTCTTACTTGGAAAACAGCAAGCTCTTAGTTCATACTCAGTTTTCCTCTCACAGCTGTGGGTTATGTCCCCACATGTCACATGAAATGTTAAGTCATCAGCCAAACACAGCCTGCGAACAGCAGCTGCCAGGAGGAGGCTTATGTTGGGTCTAAATCCTGCCGAATCTCTGTATTTTTAAATTTTTTTTCTTTTTTTTTTTTATCACTCCCCACGCCACACAATGATAATTTGTATTTGTTCAAGTCGATGTAGCCCCTCAAAAGCCAGGAAAATATTATTTTCCTTTAAAAGCCTTTTTTTTTTTTTCCTGTATGCTTCTACTCGTAGATGTGAAAGGTTAGGCTTGAGACATGCTGCAAGGGCAATAAAAGAAGTCCTACACTACAACTCTTGCAGGATTACATGTTCCAGTACTATAATCACTGCATCTTTCATAGCTGTTCATATAGACAATATTTTAAATCCTATTATAGAACTGTGGACTCTGGTAGTTGCTAGAGATTCTGAGCATTTCTCAAAAAGTTACTTAAACAAAACATCAGTTGTGAACTGTCTGAAGAAGGCTGTTGCGTTGATCATTCGTCTGCCTTGAGGGCTAGAAACATGATACATGTGCAAGGTCATGTTTCTAATGCCAGAACGGATTTCTTTTTGATACTAAATCAAGAGTAGTAGTAATGCTCCTTACTCTTACCGAAAGACCAAAAGAATTTAAAAATCAAATTTTGTGTAAGCTGTAGATTTAAACCCTTGTTTCAAATTGTAAGATGACTTGTCACGTGCTGTTAACTTCAGTGACAGCAGATTAAGCTACACTTCTTTTATTTTAGTGTTTCCCTCATTTGAAAATACACTACTTAAATTTAACCTTGAAAAAGCTCTGATGTGTGTGTCATGTTGCTGATTGGCCTGTTCTTTTCTGCTTCCAAAATAAATGCTTGGCTGGAACCTGCGTGATCTACCAGTGAAGTTAGACGTCATTATGGCTTAACAGGTCATCACTGATAAACGTTTAATTAGAATTTTCCCAACTGTTTATGGTAGTTTGATAGTTGATACAAAGCAGTATCCAGTTCTCTCTTTATTTCTACAAAAGGCAAAAGAAAGTACAGCAATGATCTTTTTGTGCAATGGCAGCCTTTCTTCTCATCACATTCAGGAACAGTGGGGCTTTGAGGATGCATCCTGAGTGTTCAAACCCAGATCAGAAAAAAGCATTGGCCATTTTGTTAATCCATTTGCTTTTGTCCAGGATAATCAAACCGGAAATTTCCACTGCCAACCTTTTAAGTCACTTTATTTACCATGTAGGTAAACAGAGTTTCATGTAGGTACATGAAACTTGGAAGGTCTAGGCCACACACACACGTGTTGGTTCGTTTGTGGTCTTGTTTATTACATTTACTGTTCTCAATTTCAAGGAATAATGGTTTAACTAGAATGAACTGTTTCTGAAATGGTTTGAAACTGGGTACAACACATACTACCATAAAGCGTAGAGAGAAAGTACTGTAGTTATTGTTTAAACAGTACATTTACAACAGTAGATCTCAGCCTATGGTGCAAATCACCGCATTTCAAGTGTGGATACAGTAGTTAATAAAAATTCAGTTGGAACCATATATAATGTCTGGTCCTCTGCAGCTCAGCTGAGTTAGCGAAGGCAGGGTAGCTATAAGAGCAGCAGTACCTCAATGTTCAGCCATTAGGTAGTGGTTCCTTTTCTCTAGAGTTGGGAATAGTCTAGAATTTTCTAGAATATTAAACAGAATAAAAACAACACCACAGTTAAGCTACTATTTTAATGTAAGGACAAAGCAATATAGTTGTTAAATGAAAGTAAAATGAGGAAATTAATAAAAAGGTTACTGGTTTCAAGAATATTTTAGCTAAATCAGCAGGTCATCTTTGCAATACTTAGCAGAGGCTATCCTGTGGTATAGGTGTGTATATAAAATACACTAAAAAATACAAAATCAAATAAATGTGTAAATTGGAACTAGTTAAAATTTGTGTGTTGGAGCAAATTTAACTGATTGGTTTAGTACATCCTCAGAAAAGTTTTGGGTGGTTTTCATTTGGGTTTTTTTTTGGCCTGTTTTTACCAGACCTTTACTTCTCACTCTGAAACTTTAAATTTTCTCATATGGTCCTTAAAAGAACACTCTACTAGACAGGAAAATGATAACTTTTTTTCAGAGATACATAATTTGAAAATTCTGCTTCTTAAGACAAATACCAAGAGTCTCTTGTATTCTAGAACTTTGGGATTATTTATCCTTGGTGACTTTCTGTGTGTGCTTTGTTGATGGTTCAACGGATGCATAAACACAGCATTAAACTAAAAAATAGTGTGTCTTGGGTGTTTCCAGGATAATACTAAAAAACAAAAGTAGAAATAAGGAAAAACCTTTGTAATTGTCAGAGCAGTTTTAAGATCTTTTCAGCTTTTTTTTTTTTTAGTGTTCTCTTTAGAGAAAACGCTATCCAGAGCTGTAGTTCAGCTACTAGGCTAAACAGGGTGAATTCTTTTTCTCATTAGCAATTTTTCTTTGGGTTCTGGGAGAAATGTGTTAGGTGCTCACATGCTTGTGTTGATGTTCCCTTCTTCCCAGAGGTGGTTGGTGGCAGGTTCTGGAGCACCTGCCTGTCCTCAGCTGAAACACTGGACCTGTGGGCCTTACCCTTTGCTGTGGTCTGTGAAGTTGTGTTTTCCCTCTCTGACACTTGAATAAATCAGGGTGCAGATGGGGTCATTTTTAACAAGTATCTATTTGGAAAAGTCCTGTATAAGCCAGTTGTGTAAAAAAATAGATAGTGAATGCAAATAAACAGACTGTAAGTCTGTTGTGTCCCACCCTCTTCATGCAAAATTAGAAATATAGGAGAGACCGTATGGAAGATCTTCTGAAAGCTTGTTGGCATGTAAAAGTCCCAAGTTATGTGTTTCCAAATTGTAAAGGTTCAATAACTAAGAGTAAAATAGATAAAATATTGTAACAAACATCATTCTATGTTCATGCACCAGCTATTCTTAAAAAGAAAAAAAAAAAAAAAAACGAGATAACTGATGAACAAGATTTCAAACTACCTGACAGCAGTTTTTGTTGTAACAGAAATTGTTACTGTATAGCTTATCTAGATCTAAACCTTTTTAATTCTAAAACTAAACTACGAGATCTGTGTTTTCATTGAGGAGTTGGAGCTAGATGATCTTTAAATGTCTCTTCCAACTCTAATCATTTGATGATTCTATGATTTTACTGTCTCTTACAACGTCTACAGCATTTGTTTCAGTCCCAGTGACAAAGAGTGCACACAAAGCTTCTGAGCTTTGTCTCATCGGCTAGTAATTCTGTCTAATTTTAAACACCTATCCAGTTAGCTGGAACACTGCAAAGCTAGTAATTACATTTGAATCTCCACATCCCAAACAGAAGGAGATCCAAATGGATAGACACACGTATGTACGTTTCCTTCCAAGGAATGCTACTAACCACTTCAGAAGCAAGCTCCTGGGCTCACCCTCCACTTGCTGTGTGTTTCTGTGATTTGAGAAACCCTGGTTCCAGTCCTATTTCCTCTGCCAGGAGGAAGTGGGTTCCCTGCAGGAAGGAGTGCTCCGTGCCTTCTTGCAGCAGTCCTGCCACCCCCATTGACATGAGGATGATGTTAATGCCTTGGAAAACAATTCCTATTTAGCCTTGCTTTCCTAGTTTGGCAAGGTCCTGGCATAGGCTTCAAGGAGATACTAATTAAAATGAAATTGGAAAAATGAAGAAAAAGTTTTCTGCAACTTAAAGGTAATTTTACAGGTACAAAGCTGTGAAAATGTTTATAGAGCTTTTACAGGTCTGTCCATTTTACAGACAACTGAGTTTAGTCTGTATACATTCTTTCTGAGCCGCTGTCCAGGATCAGTATATTTGATTCCTGATTTCAAAGTACTTTTTAACAGTAGCAGGAAATCTTCTGCATGGTTGTTATTTTTGCATTTAAAAAACTAGCATATTATAGCTATTTTTGACCTCTATGAAGAGAGTGTGTGTATACTCTTAGTACTGGCTCAGTAAATGTAGATTTTTGTAATGAAGTTCTATCGTTTGTTGTTGGCATTTGTGCCGTATTGCTAATACTGACAGTCTGCCTACGTGTTACAGTACCCCTTGAGTTGCAGGTGGATGCCTTCTCTCCACTTCCTGAAGATCTTCCTGCCTTTTTCAGTTTCTAGGTGCTCATCACCATCCCTTCAGTCCTGTTTGTGTAAACTACTGTTGTATTTGCTCCCTAACTTGCTCCTGTCAATGGTATTTAATGGCTTCAAATAATATTTTTCACTAACCTACCTGAAATAAGTAAAGAAGTGATAATGCAGACTGTTGCCTTAGCAGAGCTGGCAGTTCAGCAAACAGCAGGAAATGGGCACAAGTGCTGCAGCAGAGTTAAGGAGGTCTGTTTGATGGCATCCTTGGTCTTCCCCAGCGCTTGGCACTACTGCTGCATCATCCCTGCAGCCCTCATCCCCTGTCCTTATACCACTAATACTAGGTTGCTTTTTTTAAGCTCGGAGGGTTTGGTTTGAGGTTGTTACAAATGTAGTGTCTAGACTTACGGATTCAGTTTCCATATAAAAATAACTTCACAATTTGGAAGTTGTGGAGCTGTGAAGTTTTAAGGGTTTGTGTCGTGTGTGGGATTTCTGTTTTCTTATAAGTTGACTTTAGTTTGCCTTCTGTATCTTAATATATCACGTGCTGGGAGCTTGAGAACATGTGAGAATGTGTTCCATGCCTTGGATAAATCTTTGTACGTCTTTTAAGGAAAAACACTCATCGGTCTTCTTCAGGCTTTTTGACACAACCTTTATTTCTGTGTTACTGGAAGCTGTGATGGTGTCACTGCAATAAGCCACCTATAACTGCTGTAGCCTTTTTTAGTGGTGTCAAATACTGTGTGCTTCAGTTTTCTGAGATACAGCCTCCAACTGTTTCTTTTCTAATGGCCAAAGACAGATACCTTCCTTTTTCCACTGTTTTGTCTGCTGTTTCATGGCTAGTTTTGCATTTTTGCAACTGCTAAGGAAAATTTTCTTACTTGTTTAAAATCTGTGTGCTTTAGAAGAATGAGCTCAGGTTACAGGGATAGATTTAGGTACAGGGAAGTGTTTCTTAAGAAATATCATTAGGAATTGTGATGTTGTGAAACAACCTTGCATCTTTTTGCATCAAATACAGTATACTTGTATGCTGTCTGCATTGTCAAGAGCTGCTCCAGGTAACAATGTAAACAAGTTGTAGTAATTGTGCATTGAAGTCAACAAGTGGAAGTTTGAATTTATGTGCGTATCATGTATCTGCCATAATATACATAAAAAGGTAAAGTCAATGTGAGTTCCAACAATAAATCTTTGCATTGATAACATGAGCTTACTACTGTGTAGTTCTGATGAAATAAAAATTAATTTTTTTTTTAATACTTGCATATTAAAGTTTTAACGTCCGTAGGAAACTATTGTACCCTGGTCCAGCCTCCTTTATAACAGCAGAATATTATGTTGCACCATAGTCACAACTTGCAGTTAACCCCAAACTTATTTCCAGAAGCCATCACTTGTGCTGTTTAAGATTTTAGCAATAGAGATTCCACCATGTCCCGTAGTAAGTCATTGGTTATCCTCGCTGTAAAAGTGTTTTGTGTTTCTATTCTGACTTTTAAATACTGTTTATAGATGTAGGTTTCATTATTTCTAGCCATATTTTAAAACAAACAAAAAATGGAACAACTGTACTGTCTAGAAACTTTCCTATAGATGTGCTTAACTGAATCAGTTCTTAGTCTTCTGCATAAGGCTAGAAAGATTGCTTTGAAATCTTTCTCAATGCTTGTTTGTCGTACTATAGGGAGCTGGCTCTTCAGATTTCCAGGAATCATTACCATAGACCAATTGTTCTCACCTTTAAAGATGCAAAACTAACCTTTAAAGATGTAAAACTAACCAAAAAGATGTACTGGGGGAAAAATCCATTTTCAAATATACACAAAAAGATAATGAGAATTAAAAATTATATAACATAACTTAATATTATTTAACAGGGTTATAGTTACCAAAAACTGGAGGGGGGGAAGGGAACCCCAACATTTGAAGAAGCTGTGAAGAAAATCCATTTTAAGTAATACTTAATGGAGTAGTTTCCTTACAAAATCTAATAGTGCTTTTCTAAATTTGTCTAGAGTTAAAACACATTCTTGCAATATGAGTGATTTGAATCAGTTTCTGCCTAAAGAAATTCGAGCTTTCTCAGTTTCCAAGTGTTTGTCCTCAATAACATGTTATTCTTACAATATTGCCCTTTGATCTCTTCTGTTGAAGCTATTGCAGTTTGTGTGAAATAACAAAATATTGAATGAGAAAGTGGTTCGGGAACTGAGAGGCCATGTCTCAGTTTTTCTGTCCTCAGATACCAGACTTACTCAATATAGAAGTAGTTCTTGTGTGTGTTTGTGGGATATATACTAATAAATATGGTGTAATTGTCTTTATTGGAATTTTCTTTTTGTTTAAGAACCAAAGCTTTTATAATTCTTCAAATGGGCTCAGTTGGTTGTAAAATACAATATTCACAAAAACAAATTTAATTCTTTGGTTCACTGTCCAAAAGTCTTGCAGGGAGCTTGAGCTCCTGACTGAAAGGAGTTCACATACCAAAACTGCACTTCAATCTATGCTAGTCCTGCACTTTGTATCAGAGTTTTCATGAGCAGTTAGATTTTTATTATTCATGGTATAGTGGCCTTCTTACTCTTTTTAAAAATTTCTGGAAGCTTGCAGGTTGAACTTGCAGGTTCTTGGCTTTTTACAGTCCCTAGTTGTCTGTGATACATTTATACTTTTAAGGGAGGAAGGAGTTGCTCTGTAAAAATTGTCAGTAGTGCCGGCAGCATTAATGGCATATCCAGGGTCTTTTCTTAAAAAAAAAAAAAAAAAAAAAAAATCCAAACCAAAAAGCTCACGGTACAAGTATAGTAACATGCTGTGTTTGCATGTTTAAATGATAATTTAGGTTTAATCTAATATTTCAGAATTTCTTGTTTGAAAACAATGCAAGTTATTAATCCTGCTATATCCATATTATTTTTTTCAGGTAAAGAACAATCATCAGGAGAGATGAACATGCACCCTGTCTCAGCAGCTCCAATGTCAGTGTTTAGTAAGGAATCAAACTCCTCAAAACATAGTGATCACCATCACCACCACCACCATGAGCACAAGAAAAAGAAGAAGAAACACAAGCATAAGCACAAGCATAAACATAAACACGATAATAAAGAAAAAGAGAAGGATCCCTTTGCTTTCTCTAACAGTCCAGCCAGTGCACGATCAATCCGCTCCCCGTCGCTTTCAGACTGATGTCGATGGCTTCTCTGGAGTTCAACTTGCTGCAATATTCTCTGAATACTTAGAAGGATGTATATAACTATAGCTTCTATCTTTTTTTATGGATATAAGAAAAGGTGAATTGCCTTAGCAATTCAGAAGCTCTGCCACCATCCTTGTTTGAAGCCTTCTATTTGCATATGCGGTTGTTGAAATAATCTGATTCAAAAAGTATGTTTTACGATTCTGAGTCATTTTGTATTTCACTCTTCTCCACACCTCCCACTCTTTTTTCCATTTTAAACAAAGGAAACAGCCCTTTATGTAAGGGCCCCATGTCCACTGGCAACCCCCTGCACATCATGCTGACCATGTGTACTGCCAGAGTCAATTATGTTTTAATCCTTTGAAGAATGTTATGAGGCAGAATATGTTTTAAGCAGAAGCCAATTGCCAGACCTTTGGTGAAGTGCTATTTTCCAGCATGGTATTGTATAACCAAGTGTAGACCTCCTGAGAAGACGGGGATTTTCTGTAGTTTTCAGTTGAACTGTTTCTTGCTTTAACCATTGCAATGTAATTTCGAAGTTTTAAGAACAGTACATAGAACATTTGCCTTTTTTGGATACTAAAACTCTTTAAAAATTCCAGGCTGCTTTTAAGCTGCAGGTATTTATTATCAACATGACCCTTTGAATAAAATGACATTCTGCAATTATGTTTTTGGAATTTTAGCAAGGTGCTTAATGCATGTTTGGTCCTGTAATCAGGCTTTTAAAAATCCAATAAAGCTTGCAAATTATTTTGAAAGAGGCAGAATTTTTTCTTCAAGCTTGACATTGGAATATACTTTTGAAAGATGGCTTTGCTAAATGGAAAAATATTTTTGAAAAGCTTAAAAAACCAACAGATTGAAAAACATATTTCCTCCTGCTGAGTGGTGGTCTCTTTGGAACTGTTCTATACAATCAGCTCATGAATCCACAGGAGATGTTCATCAGTAGATTAATCAAGGTCTGCAACTTCAAATTATGGATACATTTAAATTTCTTCAGCTGTGTTTTATGCAGTGTACTATTTACACCCAGCAATTTTTTTATTTAAAAACTTAAAGTTCTTTTAGAAGTTTTGATAATAGACATAAGTAACCTCTGCCTTTTTTTATGTGTTTTCTTTATTTGTGTGTAGAATCAGGGGTTTTATTTCCATGCACTGGTTGACTTCTACTGCCCAGAGATTCACATTTAGATTCCTAGAAGATGGTTGTATTTGGGTTAAATATTTTTTAAATTTTTTCCCCAAATTCCTATGAACTGGGGAAAAGAGACTGATTCTCCTTCTTAGGGCAAAGTGAGAAAGTTCAACAGGGACCCAGGGAGACTTTTTTTAAGCCGTATTCTGTTTCATGAAAGTTAATAAATTCTTTTATATTATATACCTGCTATTGAATCCTGTAGTTCTTGTAATGAAAAATTATCTGTAGAATGCAAAGATGATAGACTCAGGTGTCTTATAATGTACATATACTTCTTTTCTTATTCAAACACCATATCCCTTTAATACTGTTTTGCTAATAGTTGTGCTAATTGTACTCAAATATGTATTAAGGTATGTCTTGACGGGGTTTGGACATGCTGGACTTGGGCAGCATCACAGCCTCTGTCCTTGGGGGACGTGGTTCCCATCTGCTACTGCACCAGCAGCAGTTCACATGAGGTGAAGCCTACCCTGGTGGGCTCCGTTTCCTCTCTGCAATGACTGCGAGATCTCAGCTCAGATGAGGTGAAGGTACAGCAGGAACAGGAGGACACCCAAGCATGGGTGGGAGGAGGTACTGAGGATGTGCTGGGTTGACCAGGCCCGTGCACATTGCCACCTCTCTTGGGCCAGCAAGCTGTTGCGTTAGCATCATGGGCTGTGAATGACAGGGAGTGGCTGGAAGGCTATAGCAACAGCTCCATGGAAACTTCTAGGTGTTTTTGCCTTGGCTACAGAGTGAGGTGGCACTGCCAAAGGTCTTTGTGGGAGACTGGGGCTAATAAGCAATGAAAGCTGGCATTGTTTGGGAGAGCAAAGGTGTTCTTATGTTTTATGTTTTAAAAATGAGGTCATGGATAATTTAGGCTGGTGTAGTTTCTGCTTTTGGAGACATGGATTTACACTCTTACGCTGAGGGAAAATGTATTGTTCAGTGAAATAGGCACATAATCCCCACAAAGGGACTCTGTTGGGAAGTGTAGTGATAGGACAAGGGGTAACAGTTTTAAATTGGAAGAGGGGAGATTTAGATTAGATATTGGGAAGAAATTCTTTCCTGTGAGGGTGGTGAGGCACTGGAGCAGGTTGCCCGGAGGAGCTGTGGATGCCCCATCCCTGGAAGTGTTCAAGGCCAGGCTGGATGGGACTTTGAGCAACCTGCTCTAGTGGGAGATGTCCCTGCCCATGGCAGGGGGGTTGGAACTCCCTTCCAACTCTAACCAATCTATGATTCTAAAACAGGTGGAACTGTAACACTAATTCCACCATCGTATATTTGGCTGTATGACTTTAAGTAAACTCTTGAATATATGCTAAGGAAATACTGTGAATACACTGTTAATGCTGTCTCGTGCAGATTTTTGAGGAGCAGATTGGCAAACATCTCGCAGGAGATGTTTATGGGATGCTGTGCCCTGCCACAGTGCAGGGACCTCACTGCTTTGGTTTGGTTTTGTGGATTCTTCAATCTTCCATTTTTGTTGGAGAAATTGCCAAGGTGGCTCCCTGGGCATGATGGGCACCTGTGTGAGGCTCGGAGAGGTCCTTGCCTGCCAAAGATCTTACTGATTGCAGTTTAGCTTGGGTCATTCTACTGGTAAATTGATGACTCTTGAAAAGCTATAATGTGAGATCAATTCAAGTTAAAGCTTTGCATTTGGATGGTGGATTAAGCTCTTTGTCCTCTCCACCTTCAAACCTTGCAGGTTGGCTGTAACAGGCTGTGCAGTTGATCTTGGTCTGGGTTCTGGATAAAACTTCTAGTGTATAGTGCACTGTTGTTGAAACAAAAAGAACTATTTGATTTGGGCGGGGTAATATCCAAAAACTGGCAGAATGTGCCTTACACATATAAAATGGGGGGGTTTTTTGAAAATGCAGATGTCAGTGTCAGAAGAATTTATTTTGACATCTCAGATGTTAACATGAATTCCTTTATTTTGTTCATGATAAACATTATAGTACACACAGATGTAGGGCAGATATGTAATAGTAAAAGACCCATATGGATTTTTAATGCAGACTCCATTTATTGTGGGTTTTTTTCTTTATTTCTCGGCAAAATTACAGAAGAAAATGCCTACGAAGTAACTGCTGCATTTCATCGATCTGTAGACATGCTCACATCTCTAATTAGGATGCAGCTTCTTTCCTTAGGTGTCCGAGTAAGCATTTCAGCTGTGATGGGTTCGCTGCCAGGCCCTGTCAGTCTGTCCTGGCACTGTGGGGGAAGGAAGGAAGGACACCAGGATGCGACTTGTCCAAGTTCTTGGGTGAGCTGATGCTGACCTTCCAGTGTGACCCATAAAGTACTCCAGCTGGTGTTAGGCTTCATATCAACGATTGGAAAGTGTCCTTATACTGGTTACCTTTTTAGGCTATAAAAGTTGTTCAGTTTTAGTTGATTTCATATTTATAGAAATGGGATAATTTGTGTAGATTTTAATATAAGGAATTTTTAGCCATGTCAGTATTTTCAGTTCCTTAAGGTGGTTGAGTCACAGAAAATTAGGAACCTGATTTTTAATGCAGCACTGGTATTGCATAGAGGCCCTTAAAATACACATGATAAATATAAGTTTTGCATTGAGTTTTAATTCTATGTTTTTATATATGCATAAAAATATATATTATTCATAAAATATATTTTGTTTCCTGCTTTTATAATTTAAATGGCAATCATAATATATGAGTGGTTGCATACACATTAAGCCAAAGCAGCTAATATATAAAACCTGTGTTGCTCCATAGCCCCTCGATACCCTGAATATAGTTTTGCTAAATGTATCTCCAAGGTTTTCTTTTATTATTATTTTTGTTGAGATAAATCTATGACCTTTGCTGATGTAGATGAGTCAGGATTTCACTAGAAGGACTTTGTATTTTATTGAAGCATATTTTCCCTAGTGTGGTGCTTAGGAAGAAAAACGTGAATATTTTTGTGGTAAACATCATAAAGTAACAGCAGAAATTGAAAGCGTATTCAGCTAGATGTTTTTTTTTCATTTCTGAGTAGAAGTGAGATTGCACAAGTGGACACTTTGGCTTGATCTAGCAACTTGCCATGGGGGAAGGAGCCATTTCTCCCTCCAGCCCCCGGCCCCACAGTCTCACGTTGGACTCTCTGGGTGGGAACCAGGCTCTTTTAGGTCTCCATTCAGCTCTCTGAAACTTTTGGGCAGAGGCTGGGAAGGGTAGTGGGGCTGATGCTGGGCTGGTGGAGTGGAAGGTGGAGTGGAGAGAGGGAGGCAGGGGGTGGGACATGAGCAGGGACAGAACCCTCTTTGGCCGCAGCCACCGGTTCCTTTGGCTTCGCTGCTCCTTTTGACTTCGTGCCAAGAGGACAAGGCAGTAGGGTGAATTCAGGTGTTTCCATTTGCACCTCTTTGGCAGTCTTAATTTGGTTGTGAATTGGTAGAGTGAATGTCTTGAATTGGATTCATTTTGGAAATTTTGGGAGGCTGGAGCGAGATGAACATACATGGCTGGCAGTTTGTTTCTTTGCTGTGTTGTAAATAAAAAGGGAATGATTGCAACAATAATAGGCAAAAGAACTGCTCTTCAAAAAGTACTCCAAAGGTCATTATCAGGTCAGATGTTTTGGGGGATTTTTTTAATTCATTTTATGCCTTTCTTTTAATGTATTATTATTCTATTTTATTCTATCTTCAGAATTGTTAATATGAAGCATTTCATTCTGAAAACACACTTTTCATTTTCTAAATCTTCCTATAAGTAATGATAGAACTTCTAAATGAAAATATGCCCTAAAAAGAAGGAAAACGTTTGAAAATATGTTAAGAATGAAAGCCCTTTTCAAGACCTGATTGACCCTCTCCCCTTTTCGAAAACTTACTTCAGGAAAAAAATGCTTCTTCTGGAAGTTATCTGTTCCTCACCTTTCCAGGAAAAGGAGGAATGACTCAAACTCGATTTAAAAGCTGCTTGAATCCTTGTGAGTAACCCTCTGTTCCTCGTGGGTGCTGCATGGGCTCGTGCCAAGCCTCATGGGTCTGCCTGGGTGTGGGTTTCAGCACAGGACCCCAGGGGACACCGTGGGAGCAACGGAAAGGTGGCCACAATCTTCCTTCAGCACCGCCTGCAGCCTATGTAAGAGCACTCCTGGACCTGTTTTTCCTTATGCTGTTGGTTCTGCTCAGCTTCTAGTCACTTATTTTGTTCAATCTTTCATGTTTTTTTAGTGCCTTAAACTTCGGCATCATAGAAAGGCCGTGGTTTTTTGGCAGCTCATCTCTCACCCGGGAGTCAAACTGAAGTATATGTGGGAAGAAGGGGTTTTGGCAGCATTGGAAATGTTTGAGTACAGCTTTTCAAGTTGATATGAGACTCATTGACAGTGTATCATTGTTTTGCCAGTTTTAGTCACTCAATTCCTAGTTTTTCTGTACACTGAAAAACTGGAGGCAGGGAAGAAGGAGCAACTGGAGGTACAAAGAAGGAAGAGGAACTGAGGTGATCTGTCACCACAGTGAAGAGACTTGGAGGGATTAAAGATGTTGCATCTGTTTTATCATTCACCTTCCTAAGGCAGTTTCTACTGCTTTTAGGTATTTTGGACTCAACCATGGAGCTGCTGCCATCTTCACTACTTGTCCTCCGTTATTTTTTTACCTTAATTCTTATTCCAGTGTATCAATGTGGTAGTCATCCAAGAGAAGTCCAAGCTTGAAGGAAGGCAGATGACTCAAAGACATCCATCAAAGCAGAGGGTTCAAGCTGCTCTGGACCAGGATGGTGCCCTGAGTCTCTTGTCTGGGCTTTTCATCATCTTTTGCCAGCTCAGAGGCCAGCAGGCTACTACAGCTTATTTTTCCTCCAGGCATAGATGCTCCTTGTCCCTTATGGACATCAGACAGTTGCATGAGAGCATCTTCTTTCTCTTTTTTTTGGAGCAGTATGGATAGAAAATGCTTCTCTGTCTCAAATGCTTTTATTAAAGGATGCAGTCATTTTAAAATATTGGAATTCATATGTTTGTTATTAAGTACTTGACTAATTTCAAAACACCAAACACTTTCAATTGCTTTAATTTTAAGCCTCAGATTTTTAAAAACGGACATTTGTTTTTACAGCACTGAAAATCTTCCAGGTACTTAATAAAACACTCAGCACTTACAAGCCAGGACAAGACACAGAGGAGGAGAGAGAACAAAGGGGTTTTGTATGACTCTTCAGGGAAGAGAGAGGTGCAATTATAAGAGAATCGATAAAAAACTTCAAGGAATTGGATATTGACTACTGCCATAATGTAGGACTTACGGAAATCTAAATAAAATAGTGTGCAGAGGGATCTTCTTTCTCGGTTTTTTCAATAAAGGTTCAACTAGTTGGTTGGAGAAAAATACATTTATAAAATGAAAACAAGACCTTGACAATGTGTGTAACATAAAACAGCTGCTTAATTTTTGACTGTTGTCCTTGAGTGCTGTATTCCATAGTGTGACTTGAGAATGTAGCAAGAGCTCCTTTTCTATTTCAGAGTCAAGCCACTTGTCATGACTGAATACCTGCCCATCTACCTGAAATTAAGGGCTTGGATTTTCTCTTTTAATTTTTCTTCAATGATTTTTGCTATTAAGAGCAGGGAAAGCTTCTATATACGTGATTTACGGTTGTTTTACAAAAGCCTGATTTACCTGTCCTGTAAATACATGTGTAGTGTGTACTGGGGCTGCACAGAAATACAATCAGGAATTGGTTCTTTGTGCACAGAGGAGCTGTAGTTTTATCAATATGTATTTCTGATTGTGGTTCTGAGTGGAGCCAATGATTTGTCCCTAGAGTCTAGGCCAGTTATAGGTGTTCAGTGCCACCAGTTGGAGCAGATGTTACCAGGCGACTGAGAGCCTTCCAGCTTCTCCAGTTTGATTGCTGTTTTTTTCTCATTCGTCCACCTTTGTTTTCCTATAATATGATGGAGGCTTTGCCCAAGGATGATTGAGAAATTCAGCCTGGGATGATCCTGCTCCACACACTGGGCTCCTGAAGCAATTCCTGACAGTTACCTGTCTACTACAGAAAAATGGGCAACCTGTGAATCTTGGAGCATTTTTTGCAAACTCTTACTTGAAGTAAAAATGAACTAGCATTAAGGCATCCATAACACCTTATACTGCTAAAAGATGCTCCATGTGGTAAATTGTTGCATGTCTAGTACCTAATATTCTTGGGGCTATAATGTTGATTAGAAGGACTTAACTGTCCCAGTTTTGTGGATGTTGGTATCATTCCGGTTGGTTTGTTTGGGGCTCCTCTCTGTCAAGGCAACATCCCTTTCTTCCTTCAAATTATGGCTCAAGTAAGTCCTCTATTTGCATGCAAATGACTTCTCTACTCTATCAGGGAGGTGGGCTAAAATAGACAAGAGGTACTTGAGGTCACCCAAGCTGCAATCAAGACTGTCTCTCAGCCCTCCTGCATGATGACCAGTCTGTTCATCAGCCACATGTGGTGATAGATGAGTCATTTAGGACTTTTGTGCCTTTGCTGATGCTGTATCAGCACCTTCCCAGGCTGGGAAAAGGGGAGAGACTGGAAAGGGATGTGTTGTGAAGCTCTCACAAGCTGAATTCATTGCATGGATGAGGGCCACATCACACCCCACCAGTTTTCAGGCTTCTTCTCTTCTCCATGCTCCCCTCACTCTTGAATCTCTCCTTTCTCCTCACTTTTTCCCTCCCTACTATATTTTTATTTTCTGCAGTCTCAGACATGAGCTGCTCAGGATGTTGACGTTTCAAATCCTCAAACTGGGATGAGGAGCAGAACCAGGAGAAGGAAGTATATTTATGCAGAAAGGACCAGTCCCTGCCATCAAATGGACTTTCATGCCCTTGAGATGATTACTGAGATGGTTAAAACAGTATTTGCATGACTGCAGGTGAGGTTGGTCTACTAATTAGCAGCTCTCTGTTGCCATAGCTTGTTGGTTTACTCTTTTAGAAGTTTTGACTTTTTTGCTTGGATGGATGGCATCGTGTCCTTGCCTGCCTGGCATATCAGGCACAGGGTCAGCATGTCTTGCTAACCATGGTCAGCATCCACTTGCTGGGCTGAGGGTAACGCTGGTAATGGCCCACTTGTTCAGTCAAAATGTAGGCAGGGATTCACCTCTGCACACATCTCACCTCCAGCACCGTGTTTACAGGCCAGCCTGTAAACAGGCAGCTGAGCAGCATTTTCACCTTAGAGGAAAATGAGTGGTTTTGTTTAGAATTGGGTTGTTGGTTCTGTTTTGGTTTTTTTTTTTTGTTGTGTGGTTGTTTTTTTTTTTTTGTGGTTTTTTTTTTTTTTTTGTGGTTTTTTTTGTGTTTTTTTTTAAAGGCTATCCTTCTGTTAAACTTATTAAGCATGTTAAGTTGAGCTGATCATGTGCCATGTCCTTTCCATTCAGAGACTGTAGATTTTTTATACAAAATTTGTTTGGAATGGTTGCAAGATTTTTATATAAATTGACTTTATATGGCACCGATCGTCTCCTTTGGAGTTAATAATGCTCATATTAAGGTTTGATTCTGAAATGTAGCAAAACTTCAGTAGGGCATATGGAAATGAGAGGCCCCGTTGTGAGCTAATGACCTCTGTGAATGAACGAACATGTCAGCACTGTAAAATGAGATACACTTAATAGCTTTTTACAATGGATGCTTGTATACGGTACACATCAGTGTACTGTGAAGTGGCTTGTTATGATAAGACCATAATACAGAACTTTTCTGTTGAAATGTCTCTCTCTCTCTACTTCTTGGGAAATATTTGTTCAAATAAATATGTGGGTTAGTGAGGCAACAGATAGTTATTTGTCTCTCAAGTGTGAGTAATGTAATAAGAACAAGCATTAATGACCTAACTCCTTAATTCAACAGGAGATCCTTATTTTTCTTACACGCTATCTTATTTCTTAATATTTTGGAACCCATTGCTCAGTGTGTGTTGTGTATTCCCAGAGGAGCTGAGCACAAACTACAAGCTTTGGATAACCCTCAGTTCTTCTCAACTTTATCATGTCTTGGACAGTCTCTAAGACTTCTTCAGCTCAATGGCTGGCAACTACGTGTATCTGGTCCCTGAATCATCCACTAACATCTGCCTGAAATAATGAAAAGACTCACAGTTTTCTGTAGATGTGAGAGGTAGAATTGGCCAAACCATCCACGTGATTTAAAAGTCTTTGCCTGATTTCCAGAAGAGTTTTGGAGAAATTAAAGCTCTGTGAAAATCCGTGAGACTGATCACTTAGATACACGGCTGAAGCAGTTCACAAAATTGCTGCCCCCAGGGCAGAGTCCGCAGGAGAGAAGGGGCGCTTTGGGATCAGCCATTCCAGAGTGAAATCTGGTGGTTTAGACTGACGTTTGATGAAGGTGAGTCAAATGTAAAATGGAAAGTCAATCTAGCCCAGGGAGTGAGGGAACTAAGTGAATGGATCAAGACCTGGAATGAGGAACTAGTGACAGAGAATAAAGTCAAAGGAAGACCTGAAAGGGAACAGCAACAAGGAGGAAAAGTTGGGCATTAAGAGGCAATGGTCAAAAATGACAAGAAAAAATCCCTTTGAACCACAATCCCCTCCAGAAATTGGGTTGTAATGAGAAGTTCTGGAGTCTCAGTTCTCCTGGGCAACAGGTTTCATAGCCATTTGTTAAAATGTGTGCTTTATGCCTCTGTAGGTGTCAGTTACCCAAAGGATGGCAAACTTCAACAGCTTTTGGTTGCCAGTATTTTACCTTGTGTGAGCCTGATGTTTTCCAGTGCTGCTGTTGAACCACAGAAGAGTCAACATGCATCACATCATCAGTGTGCTAGAAATTGCTCTTCTTTGAATTCAGTCTTTTAAAAAAAAAAACAAACACAAAAAACCAAAACAACAACAACAAAAAACCCACAACAACAACAACAAAACCAACTACAACAAAAAAAAACACAAAACAAAACCCCAAACAAAAAACAAACAAAAAACAACAAAAAACCACCCAGAGCAATCTCTTTGGAGAATGAGATTAAGGTTGCAATTCAAGTGGAGATAAGACCATCTACACCACTTCACTCAGCTCTTTGGCATCAAAGTACGATGAGATGATCTCAAAGCAGTGTCTTGACTGGGGACTGGGGCTGCAGGAGGAATCAGGTCATACTCAGATCAGCTCAATCTTGCTCTGGAGGGCTGAATCCTGTTTCTGTGTCTCCATAGACAGAATTAGTAGAGGATGCTGCCAGGTCGTTTCAGCTATATTTTTCAGAAAAGGTCATTTTTAACTTCTCTGTTCATCAGTCTCCTTGAGACACACAGCTCTGATTAGGAGAACTGCTGAGCCTTGATGGCTTCAGCTGGAAATGACCGGCTGCACACATCCAGCACAGCAAGTCTCTGGTCATGCCTGTTACAGACTGTAGCAGTAGTGCTACGTAATGCTGTGAATTCTACAAACCAGGTTTCTTGAGGCAGGCTCTTAAAAGGAGTGGAAATAGTTTGCTAATGTCCCATCTGAAAATGATGGTAATGCTGCCTCTACCTCTAAGGACTGTTGTCACAACATTTTGGAAGCTGCTCGAATGCTACTGCAAGGACATTTCTTGATCCTCTCATCCAGAGGATGGTTTTGGATGGTGCTCCATAAATAAAGAAGTGAAGAGTCAGTATGTAGTGACCATACTGGGCTGCCCTGTCTTGCTGTTGGTATCACTGGCAGAGCCTGGAAGATTCAGCTGCTCCTGCAGCCCCAACGTGCAGCCCCATGCAGTGTACAAACAGCAAGGGTGGAGTGCTCTGCCCCTTCTCAGCAGCATTTAGCATCGCAAAATGAATCTGCCTGAGAGCAAGCTGGCTGGAATCTTCCAGTCTGGGACAGCTGCCTGACTTGGTTTGCAGCATGGTGTTGGTGTGGGGAAGCAGATGGAGCAAGGGTGCTGTAAGACCATCTGCTTGCTCCTGTGGATGATGTAGTTTGAAACAAGGGTTTACAGCATCAAGACCTGTGCAGAAAGCAACCTGAATAAACAAGACACGCTGGAGTCAGAGTAGCAGAGCCATGAATCGCTGTCTTGCCAGAGGACACGCTCCAGTAGGAGTGGGAATCTACTTTGGTTTGAATAACTTGGAGTACATTTTGGGTGGTGTATTTTGCATTTAGTTGACCATGCTGATACCTCTAAGAGTGTGCTACACCTGGTGCTTGCAGAGATATGAATATACTTAAAAGTGCAGGAGGGATGCTGGCCTACATTGGTATCTTCTGTGACACAAAATTGGACACTGTCTTGGTCAGCTCCTCAGTGGCAAACACACAAATCAGGTGGGGGCTCCTTCTGTAGAAGGCAGGAGGCTGTCCCTCAGCCCACCTGTAAGCTCCTTCCAGCCTTGTGCTGTGTGTTGAACACCATGTGTCTTCTCAATATTTGATCACCATTTGTATTTGACGAGCGACCTTGGAGCTGGGATGAAATATAGTTCATGCCAGTGGCTGCTTGCCATCCCTTGTTATATCTGCCAGCTTTAAGGTCATTGCAAAACATTAGATGGACTTCTGGTGAAAATAATTGGTTTTCTCTTTGGACAATGTTCCAAATTTAGCACATCCTCTCCGAAGCTTAGCAAAGCACTTTCCTGGAGCTGCATCAAGCCCCAGTGTTCAGTGTTTAAAGCTTAGTGTTAATGCCTGTTGGAGATGATGTTGTAACAGTTAGAAGGCCCCGTCACACTTTGAGTGATGGCCTTGTTTTCTGGAAAGCTCTCTAGCATCTTGGAGATGTCAAATTTTGGAATAAAGTGCTGTCTTTAATGCAGGAATGTTCCCTGTGGGCCCTGATATTTTATCCAAAAATCCAAACCATTGCATACAATTGTTGTTGTTGATTTCCAGTCTAGGGGATTGCCTCAAATTGCCCCCAAGTTTGGTGTCATCAAAAAAGCTCATATCTCTTTGCAGCTAATCAGAGAGAGGGGCTCGGTATTAGAAGATCGTCTGAGTTTGAATACATTGGAGAAACCCTGGATTAGTAGTTCCGGAGCTGAAGATTTATGAAGTGATTTTATGCATTATATTGCTTTTCCTGGAGGGACTGAATCCTTCTCTTGACAAAATGAGACATCCCTTTCTGCTTCCCTCCATTTTGCACAGTTCACACTCCCCAGGGATGGGAGGAGTTCCTTCAATGAAATATAAACAAAAAAATCAAGATTCAGTTGCTACATGGAGAATAGCAATTAGCATTTTCACTGTGAATGTTTAAAATCCTTTACATGTTTTAACCCTCTTTTTCTTGTTTTCCAGGTGAGGAAGTCAATTTGGCTTAAAACTCTCCAGAAAGGCCTAGGAAATCTTGTAACTGAAACATAGAATTTCATTGTGTAATGGATAGAGTGTGAAATCAGGAGCCAGAAAGCACCAGCTCCCAGTTTCTTTCCTCAGACATTCATAATGGATATGGATTCATTCAGGCAACCTCTCAGTCTTACCACGAAAGGTAAACTCCTCTATCACATTGTTGCATCTCCAGCTCAAAAACATTTAGATGGAAGTGAACTCCAAGTAAAGTCCATATGCAAGTTGCTTCGTGGCACCACACGGAGGGTAAGATTTAACGCCAGGTAGAGGAAGGAATCCCTTTTCTGAATGAAGGGCCCAGCTGTGCGTTACTGCTGTGCCTGTTGCTAATGTTATTTCTGATGAGGCGTGTTTACTTACTTTCACCATGACTGTCCGGAAATCCCATGGCAAGGAGTGTCAGAACATTTGCCAAATCACTACTTCACCCGTCAAGCTGATTGTTTCATGTTATTCAGTCTGGTTCACATTAGGGCTTTGCTCCATCGCTGCCTTTGCTCTTTTGGGGTATATTGATTACTTGTGGTGGGTTTTATAACAAACAGCCCTTTTTGAGGCATTATTCCCCCCTCCTCTCACTGAGCCTGTGCCGTGTTAGTAAATACAGTACTAATCTCTTCTCCTTCAGACAGTCTCTCTAAGGCAATTCATCCAAAGGAATCAAAAGCAAACTCTTTCCACTGGTTAATTACAATTGTAATGTCTTTTGCAAAGCAAACAAGAAAGGAACAGCCTACCTATAAAATGGAAGGAATGTAATAAAACTGAAAGGGGCTTAATTTCTTCTCCTGACAGGTATCTTATTTTTCCATACATCAAAACTGGTGTAAGAAAGAGAAGTCCTGCAAACAGAGGGAGGCTGGTGCTGCATGAGAGCCAACTGGCTACATGAAGGGAAAGTCTGGCAGCCTGGAGTCCGGCTGGCTGGGGGTGCACACTGCTGAGCCCCCTCACGCCAGCTCACCCCGGGGGGCTGAAGCTTCTCCAGGGGCCTTCTCTGGAGTAAAAGGGGAGATACGACTGATAAAGGCAGGCTTGATAGGCTGTCTCAGATCTGCTGTCTGCAGCCCCTGTGAAACTCTGCACTGGACAGAGGGGGCCTTTCACAGCCCAGGCTTGGAAGCCTGGCGTACTCCCCAGCCTCTGATTTAACGATTTCATCTTACTTCCAACCTTAGATGAATGGCGAAAGCATAAGGGATCAGAGAGAGAAGGCTGTTGCTTTGCGAGAGAGAGGCAACACCTTCTTGGAACCCTTTGCAAGTTAGATTAGTGCTCCTCTTATTTATTTGCACAGTTCCACATTGATCCTGCTGTTTTTACCTACTGGTAAAGAATAGGCTGAATTAATAGAGTGGTGAAACTCTGCTGGAGAGTACATGCTCCAATAATTACTTTTCAAAATCAGTTACTAGTTTTATTTCTGTTATTCATGTGTTGAGTTTATACCTAATTGGTTTTTTTTGTTGTGCTTCCTGAGTGTCTTACAGGTAATTTGAGAAGGAAACAAGATGGGATTGTGCTCTGTAAGTCCTTTAAAATGTAGGAAGACACTTTGAAAAGCTGTCTTTTTTACTTTTGAGATTCATATTTGTCCCCTGGAAGATGTGTGATAATGATGATAATTCAAATAGCAAAACTCTACTTTGCTAGAATTTAGATGTTTTCTGAAGGTGAAGCACTTTGTAAAAGGTAAAATGTGGGGTTTGCACCACGGTGTTTACGTGCTAAACATTGTGTGGAAATGACTGTCAATAGGGCAAGAAAAGAAAGTAGAGGAAGGATGGGTGCTGTAACCTGTTAATTTGGGTCAGGCTTCCCTAGGCTTATTTGTTAAATGCTTCTCTTTCTCTGAAGTAATGACTTTATGGGTGAGATGATAAGAGGCATGGCATAGCAGGACAGGCCTGGAAGTTTTTCCACCTTGATGAAAATATCAACCCTGGTACTAAGAATAAAAGACCTAGAGGAATGGAGTCACTGAACCTTAGAAGTGAACTGAAGAAATGTAACCTGGAATTAGGCTGCAATAGATAATTTTTTTTGAGTTTTCTGACTCAGCTCAACAGCTCTTAATTAATTGGCTGACATATGCTGATTTCAATATTGTGATCCGTAACAGTAAGCTCTAAATGTAAGTGAGAAACACAGGTGAACACAACTTGTCAAGTTGCTGCAGCGTTTGAGTTATATGCACTCTTTTGGCTATGTGGACATGTTGCAGAAGAGGTTACAGCAACTTAAACTGGAAATGCTCACTGCCCTGGTGAAAGCTTTGATATTTGAAACATGGAGGAAGTTTATGGTCTGGGCACATGCCAAAAAACGAGAAGGAGGATCTGACACCATCTTATCTGGATTTGAGCTTTCATCACCTGAGAAGAAATCAGCTGGGAGAAGACCCGAGCAGAAAATTAATCTCTGGTAGCAGAAAATTGTAAACCTGCTCCAGGGACTCCCTGCCATAATGTCCCATTTCCCAGCATGCCTGTTGTGAAAGTGGCCAAAAGTTGTCAAAATCACAGTGGCGATGGACACTGTATAAAGAAAATACGGGTGTTCATCCCTCACCTGCCCCAGGCCTCTTCCTTGGCATCCTCTCACAAGCCTCTTGCCTCTCCAGGCCTCACAGATTCACCTGTCCTGTGCATGTGAACTGCCAACAAAAAAAGAAGAAAAAAGAAGCCTGGAGAAATGTCTTTCAAACATTTTGTTTAAGAAAAGATGGCTAGACAATTCAATGTGATCACTAGCTTAAAGTCACTGTATGAGTCCTTGTCTTTGCTGGGAAGTTAGGGAGCCTGGTTGAAAAAGAATTGACAGAAGTAGCGTTGGTGGTAAAAGATCCTCCAAGAACTAAAGCAAAACCTCAGGATGTGCAAATAAAGATCCATTTCTTGGTATTTCTATACACCTACTTACTGCTGCTTGTGAGCAGGGTGGTGCAGCTGACACTCTGATCTCATTCCTCAGTTCTGCTCCCCCTTCACCCTCCTAGGAAGGTAGATGATGCCATTGACTCACCTTCCATATTTGGGCCAGTGTTCTGCAGTATTTCATCTCATCATACAGCTAATTAAATATGCAAGCACTTATTATAAATTATGGCCTATCAGTGGGAAAATTCTGTCACAGATAAGTCTCCAAATTTGCTGCTGTAAATCTTGAATGGCTCATTGACGTGTGGTTAAAACACAGCCGTAAATCTCTTTGTGAGACATGCGGTGAGGAAGGAAACACGCAGGCTTTTTTCATGACAGCAGTTACAAGGAAAACTCTCAGAGCTCTGTGTTGCTGCCAATCCGACCCCATCGGTGTCTGAAGTAATTAACGGATTCCTGTTGTTGTACTATGGTTGGAAACTGATAAAAAGAAACAATCAAGTTGCTTCTACCTTGATTCCTGTCACTAAGAAATACAAACACCCATAAAAGCCTTCAGATGTTTTCACTTGAACTCAAGTCAAACATTGCAAAGTTTACGGTTCCCACCCCCAACTTTTGATGTGGAGTATGATGTAATCAAACTGTTTGCATCTTTCACTAGAAAGTAGGTGTGTAGCTAACACATACCAGCTCTGAAATATGTTTAGACGCTGCTGAAAATCTGGCCAGGTGCAAAAATTGCCATTGTTTTCAAGAAATCTACACTAAACTATTTTCTCATATTTTTGTGCTGTAAGATACAGACACAAAGGAGAAGGTGCATGGAGACAGACTGCAGGAAGAATATATGGAGCTGTCGCTGTCTCTTTCCTAATTAGGGTATGCGCCTACAAATAGTTAATCCAGTCCTGCTGAGCACCTGTCCTTCTCCTGCTCTGTTTCTGGGGAATCACATGCATCAGCCCAGAGGCTCACCTTGATGGGACAAAATGGGATGAGTCAAACAGAATCCAAATCCAATCAAAATCAGAGTGGGGCTGGAGGGGGAAGCATTTTGTGCCTTTTTGGGACCAAAATTAAATCCTCTGGTGGCCAAGTGAGAGCCAGAGGTGGTAGAAGTAGGGAACAGCAATGCCAGCTGGGGGTGAGACCCTGCTCCTGGGAACCAGGGAGGACCAAACCCCATGGGAGTTTAAGCACTTGGTGGTGTTGAGCACTAAATGACATTCAGCAAAAGATGCCTCCATCATGTAAAGGACAACGGCGCAAAGCTGAGAGCTGGGGGCAGCTGGGACACAGTGGATTTTGCATGCATTTGTGGAAGAGAAATCCAGCATGTCTGGGAAACTACAAGTGGGAGGCTGTTCCCTGCATGTAGTGTGGGGACGCAGCTATGTGAAAGGAGGCATTAATGGGGAGTGCGGCTGCAGCACCAGCTCAGGAAAGCCACTTGGTGCTCCCTTACGTCCCTTCCATTCCATCAAAGCTCGAGCACTTCACTGAATAAAACCATATGGGACCAATAAAGCAGATTTAGGGAGATGGAGTCCAGGTGGCAAAAGGGTATAATGGGAAGTGACTTATGGGAAAATGTTGCATTCAAAACTCTTCTGTTGGTTTAGGTGACCCTGTAAATCCAGGCCCTGCTTTTAGTCAATGGGACTACTCATGAGAGCTAAATTGCTTGTGTTGCAGGATTGAGCCTACTGAAAGGAAGACTTTTCAAGGAGATCCAAATAAATGTTGTAACTCATGCTCATAGTGCTCTTGTTTTTTAGCACTAATCCAGTTGTGAGCACAGCCAACCAATTTGCCGTAATTTGTATATTTGGTTGGCACGTATTTACAGAGGGGAGATCTGGAGTCATTTTAAAGAACTACTTTGCCCTTGGTTTCCGTATCCTTACCTTAATCCATCTCCACAAAAGAAGCTCAAACAAAACCCCCAAACCTCCCTCCACTTAACTGAAAACTTGAAAGCAAATCCTGCACAGTGTACCTTTCATATGCACATAGGTACCTTGCAGTGAAATGAGAAACAGCAGAAGAGCTTTGCAATATCCATGACAGAGTGGGCAAGGAAAAACCAAAAAGCCTTCAGTAAAATACTGCTTTGTTAGATCTTAATAACAGAAAAAGTCCCCCTAGAAATAAATCTTCAACATGATTGTCATATGAAAGAGAATGCTTCCACGTTGAAACCAAATGTTCAAAAGCTCTGTGCTTTGTTTTATTAATGCCCATAATTTATTCTTCTTAGAAAACATCCCTCACAGGCTGCCAGAGCACTCAGTGTGGTGTACATCATAATAAAAACAACTTAGAAGGCAAAAACGTTAGAACAAAAACAAAACTCTGAAAGCTTTAGTGAATAAAACCATGCAGGGGGGTCTGAAAAAAGGACACAGATGTTGTGAGGAATGAAAAGCAGAAGATAAATTATAAGCAGAAATATAAACTGAGCTTTGCAAACAAACGAGTCATTTTAGAAATCTCAAACAGTCATATGTAAAACTCAAGTCAGAGATCATTTGTGTAGCACAAAGACCTTCACTGCATAGTGGTTCCTCTCTGCAGTGTCCAAAACTGAAGAGGCCAGGTTGCTCTTAATTTTTTTGCCAGAACCAAGTGGGTTTTGCTGCAGGAGCAGCTGTCACTGTGATTGATACCTGCTCAGTCTGGCACCCAGAAGACCCTAATCCTTATTGCAGTTGGGTTTTTAGCTTCCTTTCACAATGGATTTTATATGGGCTTCCCTTGAAAAACAAGGATGAGTTGTTCATTCACTTGACATAGCTTTTGTATCCCAGGTGCAAGCAACAAGAAATTATTATTTTTTTCTTCTGAAAATATCGATCCATTTCCCCAACCCCCAAAACATTGAAATGTTTATGTTCTCTCTGGATAATAAACTCTGTTTCAGGAAGATGAAAATCCAGGTGCTTCAGTAATGGCGGTCAACCTGCTGGTCTTTAATTACAATTATTGCATGAACAACCCAAGTCATGCCAGGACACTTGGACGAACGGCTTCTTGTGGGCACAGCACCTCGGGGATGGTTAAAATTCCTCACTGGGCTTCAAAGGCTGGTCCTACTGTATGACCTGCAAGTCCACCTGTGTTTCCATCCCCTGTCTTGCAGTGGGACCCCTTGGAAGTTGTTAATTCTTCCTCAATAAGCCTTTTCTGGAGTTTCTTGGCTGTTATCCTCTGGTACGCTGGTTTTTGGTGAGAAAGGTACAATGAGTGGGGAGTATGTAGCTATTGTATTGGTTCATCTTTTATTTATTTATTTATTTATTTCTCTAACGTTATCTACATATCCCTTGTTCCTGGTGAATTATCTCTTTGCAAGCCTTTACAGCCAGATTTCAACACTGGATTTTCTGTAGCAGGTAAGAGCAGCCTTGAGATTGGTGGCCTTCCCTTCTGGGGCATATCTGTATCAAGTTTCTTGAAGGGTTTCATTAACTTGATCCCTAGTTACAATTTGTGAGTTACTGTTTCATTTAAGAAATTTGTACATAGTGTTCAGAATGAGGAATTTGACATAACTCGGACTTATTGTACAAGACTCAACTTCAAAATGAGGTGGAGCTGTGTCTGTGCTAGATTACAGAGATGTTGTTTGGGATAGGGTATAGGTATTGGCTTTGGGCAAGAAAACCAGTAGAAGAGAAGGGACGAGAGGTGTAAAAAGCAATGTTTTAGTGATATGGAAAGCAGATAAAGAGTTGTGGTGTAAGCCCTCAAGCCAAGGAACAGAATCTTGTGCGATGCTGGTAATACTCCGCTCTCCCCTGTGGCCCTGTTCTGGCCTTATCCAGGATCTGGAGTACCCTGAGTCATGGCCCAAGTGGGAAAGCTTTAAGCTACTTCAACAAGTTCATGCTCTCTCAGTGGAAACATTCAGCCCTTGCAGAGCCTTTTCATGCTGGTCAGGGAGAGCTGAGCTTTAGTTAAGATCTTTATGATTCTTCATGTGTCCATGCTTCATCTCCCCATGCACGTTTACCCAGAACTACAGTTTATGGCCATTTCTCTTCCACCCCCAGCTCCCCATGGCAGATCCACCCAAGGAGGTGGATCCTGTTACTGTGGGTTTGTAAATCTGTGCCTTCTTATAGCTGCTCATAGCCTGGTATACTGTGGTCAACAAAGCTAGAGAGAGGGGGAGGATTAATTTTTTTGTTGAAGGGTCTTCACAAGCTCTGGATCTGATCACTTTTCAAAACGAAGATATGTTTTTGCATAAACTGAGGATAAAGGATGCCATAACATAGCCACTGGTGGCCAGTCTGTTGGAAATAAAAGATTTCATGGCAAGAAAACTGTCACTGAACAGAAGTAGCAAACCTTTGGAATTTGAGCAAAACTGTTATCCAGCCCAAATACTGTAAATTAAGGGTTAAGAAAAGGTTTGTCAAAGCAAAGCCAGAGATACAAGCCCACATCATCCAGTCAGATTGCAGAAGGGGCAACTCCAGCCATGCCTAGAAGGTAGTCAGGCAAAGTATGTTTTTTCCATTAGCTCAGCTCATGCAATTATGCTTGTACAGAATTACACATTTCTGCACAATTCTGGCCACAGAAGCCATTTCTTCATGCTCAGACCTGTTTGCAGGAGGTGAAACTGAGCCGGGACATTGGAGCTGCAGAGAAACTCCTAATGAAGCAAAACCGCATGAGGTTGTACTTTGCAGGGGGTGGATGGTTGGATTAGGCGGTGTACTAAGTAATCCCCCGGGATATTTTTCAACTGTAATTCACGCTCAATCATAAAATATGGAACAGATTAACAGTAGGAGGGGTTGTATATTTCTTGTAAGTCGCAATTTTCTTTTGTTCACAACTATCTACAGTGCAATACTTTAAAGCAGTTTCTTATGGTTGGTTTTAGTGCTGTACTACCTATGGTATATTTAACTGCCAGTATTCTGATGTATGTATTGGCAACAATGCTGTTTAAAAATGAATGCAGAAAATGAAGGGATTAAAAGGAGTAATGTTCAAAAAGTCTTTATTTCTAGCAGGCTGGAGTATTTGTAAATGCATCTTTTGAAAATAGGATTGTAACGTTAACTCCAGAAATCCATATATAGGTGCTCAATGTGTGGCCTGATTTAAGTATATAGCTATTCCCTCTGATTGCACAAGATCAAGAGACGTTCAGATTTCTTATTCTGATGAGGAGAACAGCTGCTTTAAAGCTGAGCCTGTATAATCTTTTCTCCTATGGAGCCGCAGAGGTTACATCTTACCCACTATCGTCTCCTTAAACACTGAATATTGAAAAAGAAAAAATTTTTTTTTATAGCTTTAATTAACCTTGCAGTACAACCTGGCATGTGCTACATATGAAAGCATGAAACTATGCCCCTCAGTAGATTTTCTCCTCTCCTCATTTACAACAATGTATTTGTTGTAAAATCAAACTCCTGAATATGCGTTTCTAAACCGAGGAGTATATGGAAACTTGTAATTTTAGTTTTCATGAGACTGGACGTTTTGTACGATCAAAACAGGACATTAGTGGATTTTCAATTCCTTATCCAAGACTTGCAATCCACTGTGTGTCCAGCTGAGCAGTTCCTTCAGATGGGAACATAGCTCCCTGCCTGGAAACGTCCTGAATGCAGCAGCTATATTCCCGCGTGTGTCCAGCCCTGCCCTGATCTGAGCAGCTTGTGCCTCGCTGCTGCCTGAAACCGAGTCCAGAAAGGAGATCTGACACCTCTGGCCAGGGCTCACCGGAGAGGAGATTTGCTAAAATGCAGTGACAGTCATGGGCTGGAAAGGAGTGGTGGTGGCTCTGCACAGACCGCCTCTTAGGGTTCTTAACTACCTGTTTAGACTTTTATGTGTCAAAAACACATGTTTATGGGTAGAAATCCATTCCTAAAGCCCTTCCTGTGCCTTTCAGGTCCTTAAAGATGGGTACTGGCTTCCACTTGCAGTAACATGTGCCCCTCTGACCGTGCACCGCCCCTTCCTGAACTGTTCCAGCTGGTGTGCCTCAGTGCTGATGGTGCATTGTCTGAAGCAATACCGCTGCTCCCCAAGACATCTTGAGACAGCAGCGTCTGTTCTGCTAAATAGCCCCAGTCTGTTTATACAGAATGAGGGAGAGTTGACTAAGATTTATTTGAACTGAGTATGACTCAAAGAAGTTGATAGCCATATGACCGAGAATGCTGTGGTGTTAAGCAGGGGGAAAGATCTGCCAAAATATTTCTAGATTGCAGTGAATGCATTGAGAAATATTAAATCATTCTGTTTCTTGTGAACCGTGCTGAAATGAGACTCAGTGGGGAAGCTTGTGCTTGTCTCCAAATACAGGTAATATATAAACTCTGTAAATGTGGAGAAATCCTTTATTTTGCTATGTAAAACATGTCTTTATTCAGTAGAGCATTTGGAACAAGAAGTTTAAGCCCCTCTGCTGTAGAACGGATGTATTTTCCTGGGGCAACAAGTAATTAGAAGTGATAAGCCAAAATTTAAAAAAAAAATATAATAAAAAATTACATTAAAGTCAGATGGAGATCAAAGGATAAAGAATTGTCAACGGCATGCCAGGCTGCACATTAGCTTCTAAGGGAAGCAAGAAGCATCTTCTTTTAAATGGAATTCAAACAAGTGCTGGGGAGCACAATGCTGGGAACAGCCTGCTGCGAGGTGGGGAGACCTTCTGTATGTTTGTTAGTTTGGTTCTCCTTCAGTACTTTTTGTGCTCCCTTGTGTTAAGACACTTAGATACTTTGTGTCTAGATATTGCAGAATATTTATTAAAAAAATAATAATTTCTTGTATTTAGTACTTACGTAACTCTAGCCAGATTTGTATCTAAAATTATTTGACTTGACATACAAAAATACTTATACCGTATTTTAAAATTTCTAAAGCAAACACTTGAAACCTGGCTGCTCCTGTGATCTCTGTGCATTGTTGCATACTCTGTGCTGTCTTTCCAACAGCAGCACTGCTCCATTTACCAAAAAGACCCACCATCTATTCAGCAGCTCCTTTATTCTCCTTTTCAATGTTCTTTCTCTTGAGGGACTGATGATGAAGGAAGAGGCTGTAGGGAACAGGGAGAACAGCTGAGGGGTCCATGGGGAGATTTCGCAGCAAGGTTTGAGTTTGTCTGGGGGATGAGGCAGGATTTATTTCAGGATGAGGAATCTCCTTTTCCAGTATGCATGAGCATAGCATTTTTACGGGTGAGATGTGGGCTCTGCATGCTGTTGTGCTGGTGGTGGGGGAGGGTGTATGACAGACAGACGGACATCACCCCACTCCTGAATCCTGTTGTGTCTGTGAGCATCTTTTAAAACTCCTTTCCCTTGAGATAAACTCACAGTGCAGCCCATGGTCTCTGAGGGGCTCCAAGACTCCCAGAGAAGATGATCTTCAGAGAGCTCAGCCATTAAATGTGAACAAGTTGCACACAGTGTTGAGCATACACAAAGATCTCTTAAAGATTTATAACTTGACCAAATCTGGCTGGAATTTGATAGGGATGGATGAACGTATTCACTTAACAAAGGCCATTCTTCCCTGGTTCTTGAAATCCAATCTGTTGCTCCAGGGTATTGAAGCCTGAGATCTGTTTATGGAAAAGACAGAGAGATTTGTTTAGCAAAGTGTTGTGCTTTTTTCTTTTCTCTTTTTTTCTTTCTTTTTTTTTTTTTTTTTATTCTCAGAAATAGTTGGTATATCTTGCCTTAAACTAAAAATAGATTAACCCCCCCCTTCTTTCCAGTACAAAAATGGCCAGAGCAAATGTTAGTTTGTCAGAGTAATAAACAGCGAAAACCAAGGTCTTGCAAAGGCAAGTGTTGACTAACCTTAAAGAGGCACACTGCCATTAGCCTGCCCTGCAACCGAACAAAGAATCGTGCTAAAGAACCTTGCTTTGACCTGTGGGAGCTGCAGCTTTGCTACTGTATCCCCATGGAAGGATGATAAACTCCCATCTCCTCTGTCCCCTGCCTATCTGTGGTGATATTTGGATTTTACATACGCTACATGTTAACAGCTTCTATTTTATAGCCAGCCAAGTAGGAAGCCCTCAAAATAATTTAAAATCACATTTACAAGAAATGAATTTATAAAAAAAACCCAAACAAACAATCAAATAGTCCCTCCAACTCTCTAAGCATCCAAAAGCTGTGCTGTTCTTATCTGGATGCATAAATATAAAACTATATGCACTCCAGTGAAAGTGGTCTGAGCTTGGAAAAGAGCGATCTCGCAGGCTGGCTCAGGACATGGGATTGAAAGCTAGGGTACTCTGCTTTTGTATTTAAATTGCTAAAAGCAGATATAACCACTCTGGTTAGTAGATTCTCTTGAAGACATGTGAAAGTGAAGAAAATAATCCTATCCATTACAGAATAGCTCTATTAAATGATCAGAAGGAGCTCGGTACCTTGTTATCTGCACATGACCTCTCCTGAGGCATCTGTGGCAAAAGAAAAAAAAAAGAAAAGGGACTAAAAAAGGACAAATTAAACAAGTGCTTCAGACCTCTGCATTTGAAAGCAGATCTTCAGGACAGGGATGATTTCTATAGAGTCATTTCAGGCAAAGGTCACATGTGTGCATATAAAATCATTCCTGAAAGCAGCGCCTTTGTCCCCCAGCCATCTCCCAATGGAGCCATTGTCCCGAGGGCAGCTGGCACTCTGACTTCACCACGCAGCATTGGGATCCCAGGCCCAGGGTGGCCAGGCAGCCCCCCAGAAGCCAGCCTGGGGCCAAGGCATCCTGCGATATCCCCAGGCAAGCACATCTGCTGGGACCTGCTGCCGAGGCCAGGGTGAAGTGAAGTTTCCACGTCAAACTTCAGTCATGGAGAAAAAAGACCCGTTGGTACGGTAGGAGCATCTTCCCTCCCCTTCAGTCCTGTGTGTTTTTCTGGCTCGTTGAACTAGTCTTAAATAAATATAATTACAAGCAAAGTCAGGCTATGAAGTAGCGTGAATGTGTTTTTGCCAAGTGCAACTTGGATTGGGATTTGGAAGCCTTTTCAGTGTGCATTCAGGGGTAATGCTGGGAGTGCTCTGATTCATAAATAAAGTACAAAGTATTATTTAATGCACAGAGAAGAAAGTGTATTTAAAGAATCATAGTAGATCTCTTATAGCTTGTTTTGCCTTCTAAAGATGCCTTCTCTCAATCTTTTTAATATAAAATGCCTTTCATATGTATTGTTACCTTATAGCAATGTTACAATTGGCATCCAGCAAAAACACAAGCATAGTACCTTGATTTCTGTTTGTATTTACTTCCTACAATATTAACATTATGCAAATATGTAATTATGAGTTTAAAACTCCCACATAATTTAGCTTTTGATTTATATTAAAATTTCCAGTGTCTTGAGCTTTACTGGCAGATTCTTGGGCTTAAAATCAATCTCTTTAAATAAGGTTCCTGTTACAGGCATCTCTACCTAAGCCTTTTTCTCCAAATGAAATATATGAATTTCTTTAATCAGAGCAGTAACACATCAAGGATCCATAATTTTTTTTTCATAACTCCTTATGCCACAAACATAAAATGTTGATTAGAGACGCAAGATGATAAGGAGTTAATAAAACGGTGCATGCCTTGTAGCTTCCATCCATATGGTTGGACTCATAATGGTTTTGATTACTCTGATTTTGAAGTATTAATCATTGGGTCCCTCTTTTGAGTCTCTTTTGCTTCTGATTTGCTTAGATTTTAATTGTGATTTGATTCTAATTACTACTGATCTATGCAAGCTTCCTGTCAGCATGTGCCAGTGCTGCACAGGCTGCTCCTTCTTCCCACATCTGTGAGGGAAACGCTGAGCTCTGCAAGTCAAAGAGGGGCACTGGCTTGTCAGATTCAAAACCAGAGCATTTCTGTTGTGAAACAGGTATTGCTTCCCTTTTTGAAAGACTTGCAGTCAGAGCTCTTGTCTGCAACTTACAGGAGTGCCCCAGCCTTCCTCACTGGATTTGCTATGGGAGGTGGGCAGAGTATGGGCTGGTGAGTAGGAGGAGATAGCAGGAGGATGCCTGTACCTGAAAGGAAGAAGAGGATGACTCTGTCCCTACCAGCAGCTGCCACAGGGTAACTTTCTGAACTGCTCAGGGACAGCTACTGACATTTTTAGATTAAGAAAGAGCTGTCCTGCATGACATCCTGGTCTCAAAATTGGAAAGTTATGGATTTGACAGATGGACCATTTGGTGGATCAGGAACTGACTTGATGACCACACTCAAAGGATTGTGGTCAATGGCTCAATGTCTGAGTGGCAGCAGTGGTGACTGGTGTTCCTCAGGGCTCAGAACTGGGACCAGTGTTGTTTAACACTTTTGTCAGAGACATGGACAGTGGGATAGAGTGCACCCTCATCAAGTTTGCCAATGACACCAAGCTGTGTGGTGTGGTTGACATATTGGAAGGGATGCCATCCAGAGGGACCTGGACAGGCTTGAGAGGTGGGCTTGTGCGAATCTCATGAAGTTCAACCAAGCCAACTACAGGGTCCTGCACCTGGGATGTGGCAATCCCAGGCAGCAAATACAGGTTGGGCAAAGAATGGCTGGAGAGCAGCCCCGAGGAAAAAGACTTGGGAGTTCTCATGGATGAGAAGCTCAACATGAGCTGGCAGTAGACACTGGCAGCCCAGAAAGCCAGCTGTATCCTGGGCTGCATCGAAAGCAGCATGACCAGCAAGCTGTGGGAGGTGATTCTTCCCTTTTACTCTGCACTCATGAAACTCCACCTGGAGTACTGTGTCCAGCTCTGGAGTCCTCAGCACAGGAAGGACATGGATCTGTTGGAATGGATCCAGTGGAGGGCCAAGAAGATGGTCAGTGGACTGGAGCACCTTTCCTATGAAGACAGGCTGAGGGAGCTGGGGTTGTTCAGCCTGGAGAAGAGAAGGCTCTGGAGGGAGCTTATTGCAGCCTTCCAGTATCTGAAGGGAGCTACAGGAGAGTTGGGGAGGGACTCTGTCAGAAAGCACAGCAATAGGACAAAGGGTAATGTTTTTAAATTGGAAGAGGGGAGATTTAGATTGGATATTAGGAAAAAAATCTTTCCTGTGAGGGTGGCGAGGCACTGGAACAGGTTGCCCAGAGGAGCTGTGGATGCCCCATCCCTGGAAGCGTTTAAGGCCAGGCTTGATGGGGCTTTGAGCAACCTGGTCTAGTGGGAGGTGTCACTGCCCATGACAGAGGGGTTGGAACTTGATGATCTTTAAGGTTCCTTCCAACTCTAACCATTCTATGATTCTAATATTTATTCTACAAAATCTTGCCTTGTTTCAGAGGATGTAATAAAACAGTTAATCTATGAATTTAAAGTCACTGCAGCACCATAAAGGATGCCAGCTGAGTTTGAATGTCAGATGCTAGCAATATGTTAGCATCACTCTGGAAATCTGTAGCTGTTAATAGCAGCGCTCTCAAACAGCCTTTACTCAAGTATGCCAAATGGAATCCTCTGACATCAGTTGAACTGGAAGTGGAGGTAACAAGTATTTCTGAGAGATGAATGAATGGTGGCAGCAAGAGCCTGTTCCTGGCAGTGCTGGGGTTAGCACCACCTCACCTGAATTCCCGCGCGCTATTGTAAGTGCCCATCTATGGCGCTTCACCAAAGTAATGGGTCACTTACGGAAACAGAGCAAAACCTGTTACTGCCAACACACCAGTAACATAAGCTGGCTTTTATATGCTTGCAAATCCGGAGGAATCCTTGACCTCTGCCACACCTTGCTGGATGGGGGGCTCCTGAATCTCCCAGCACTGCCTTCCCCATGTCAGCAGTGCAAACCCAGCTGGGATGCAGACTCCCCCTTGCTCACCACCAGGTGAAATGAGGACTATGTTTGCAGGGTGTTACACCAAGTGATCTCACATGCTGTCTATGTCCCAAACCCCTTGAAACTGTGAAAAAAACTTGAAATTTTTAGAAAAATTTTTTACACTGAAAGTACTGGAATGGGCTGCCCAGGGAAGTGGTTGAGGCACCATCCCTGGAGGTATTCAAAAGACAGGTTGACTTAGTGCTTAGTGACGTGGTTTATTGATTGGACTTTTTGGTTTGGTTTGTTTTTTTTAATCAGAATTAGGTTGATGGTTGGACTAGATGATTTTAAAGATCCCTTCCAACCTAGACAATTCTATGATTCTAGGATTCTGGGTGTACATTCCACGCATTTAGAGTACAATAAACATAAAGAAATACGAATATATAAACACATATAGGTTCTATCAGCATTGGAGAGCTGTTTTGCTGTTGTGTAAGGTTTAAATTCTATTGCTTAGAAGTTCCAGTTGCTAGTGCTGTATATGAAAATTTGGATGAAAGAGACTGAAAGTACAAAATAATAGCAGGTGTTATTATGCTCTGCCCCGATATTCTTGCCCTGATCTGGACAGACCTTTTCTCCCACTGCAGATGGACCTTCCCGACATCTGCGACTGGGAGATAAATTGTGTCCTCAGATGCCTCCTCTTCTAATACAATTCCTGTCCAGCCATTCCCTTTTAATTTCTGTGGGAGACTTCATGCCCTTCTTCCATTCTTTTTATTGGCAAGTACCTCAAAAACTCTGTCCAGAAGCTTTCTCCTTTGTTTATCTAATTTCATAACATCTTGTTGAGATTTTTAATAGGAAGCTGTGGTGGCTTGACCTTGGCTGGCTGCCAGGTGCCCACCCAGCTGCTCTCTCATTCCCCTTCCTCACTGGGACAGGGGGAAAAAATAAGATGGAAAAGCTCATGGACTGAAATAAAGACCAGGGGCATAGCTTGCCAATTAACATCATGGGCAAAACTTGGGGACTTGGGGAAAATTAATTTAATTTATTGTCAAATAAATAGATTTAGATCATGAGAAGCAAAGACAAAAAATAAAGCAGCATCTTTCCCCCACTTCCCCCTCTCCCCAGGCTCAACTTCACTCCTCCATTCCTGACTCCTCCACCTCCCCACCACCACTTCGGGCAGCACAGGGGTTTGTGATCCATCCATAACAGCCCCTCTCTGCTGCTCCTCCCTCCTGACATGCCTCCCTATCCCATTGTGGGCCCTTTCCATGGGCTGCAGCCCTTCAGGATAAACTCGCTCCACTGGGGTCTCTTCCATGGGCCATTGGGAAACTTCTGCTCTGGTGCCTGGAGCACCCTTCTTCCCTCCTTCTTCATGACCATGGTGTTTGCGGGACAGCTTCTCATGATTTTTCCCTCTTTCCTCACTACTGGCACAGTGATTTTTTACCTTTTTGTAATATATTTTACCTCTTATCCCTGTGGTTCTCAAAGAACTTGGGAGATAATGACTGTTCCAGGTAATACTACTTTGTTCATACAGGTTTTTTTGATCTAATGCCAAACATCAAGCTTCTGGTTTTGTATTGGCGTGTGTTGAAGTGCAGGTGGCTGTTGGGACAAGACAGGGTGTGGGTCTAGACTGCCAGGCCACATGGGCATTTATCCAGGACTATCCATGAGCAGATGCTCCCAGACAGGTCCATGTGCTTGTGTTTACACACAAACCAACCCACCGGGGCATTCTTCTGCCAGACATGATTTGAAAGGGGAGAACATGTGGACCTGAAAAAAGGATGATTTTACTGCTCTGTCAGTCCTGTAGCAAAAGTTGTTAGAGTGAGTGCAGGTAGGACATTTGGAAACAGACACCAGAGGGAATCATGCCAGGTGTTACAGAGAGCCCCATGCAAACCTGGGACAGGATTTGAGGATTTCCCTCAGCTCTTTTTAAACAGCGTAACAAAGCAGGGGAGAGGAATACCTCTTCTGGGAGACTGGGACACTCCATCCCACACCTTGTGTTTTCAGTGTCTTTACTCCAGTAGCTCAGCTCTGCAGAACTGCCTGATTCAAGTTCAAGTCCCTGAGGCAGGGTTTTGGTAAGTCAGAAAGCACCAGCACTCTTGACAAATAGCAGTAAAAGAGGCAAAGAGAATAATTTTCAAGGCAGAAGTTAATATCTACAGAATATTTCCTTACTTATTGGTGCATACTTCCCTTTGCAGAAAAACATTTTCAGTCCTATTAGCTGTATATTCCTGGTGCTGTTGACTTTTGTGACAGCTCAAAAAAGTTTTTTGGCCACAGCAGGAGAACAGGGAATGGGCCAAGGGCTGGTGGGGGTTACTGGAGCTGTGACAGGGTGGTGGTGAGGAACCCAGGTTGTGAAGCAGCAGAGGGACTGAGGGATCTGCCCTGCACCAAATTCAGTGTCAGGACTACCAAAGCTGGGACAGAGAAACTCTGATTGCAGCTGCAGGGACCATGAGAATTTGCTACCCCTTCAGTTGCTCCAGTCCACAGTTTGGTATGTCAGCACAGCCTTGGACATGAGTGATGATGGGAAGAGGCCAAAGGCAGCCTGGTACTCATCTACATCAGCATTGGTGAAGAATTTTGGGTATGATACTTTAATTTTAGAGATTGCATTGGTTGTATGAAGAGAAAGAATGACTTGTTTCAGCCATCTTTGGAGAAAGAAGAATATGAGCTTGTGGGTGGGTTCTGGTACCTGCAGCAGGTGACCATGGTGGGAACCGGAAGATGGAGATGATGGCTGCTCTGTGCAGCCTGAGTGTGTGGCTCAGGCCAGGAAAATCATTCCTCAAGGAGTCTCTTTGCACCCCAAAAGTAATTTTGGCTGAGACAATAAAAAACATCCAGTGGAGGAAAACATCACACTATGCAGAGATGAGGAGAAATCTCCTGATGAAACAGCACTTTGTAGATAATTAAGTTCCCATCACCTGTATGTACTTGCTTCCCTTTCTTTCCGTGCTGATTCTGCACAGCTAAGGTGCCAGTGAAGACAACAGGCAAACCCAAACCAAGGTCACCCCTTCAGAGTGGGACAGAGTGAAGGGATCACTGCTATAAAATTGGGTGAAATTCCTTTGGAACTGATGGCCCTTCATTCAGTATAAATGTAAGAAGCTCTTGGATAGCCAAAACAATAGGATTCCTTTCTCTGCTCGGGGAAACAGCATTTTTTGGTACATTCTTTGTAAATGACAGGATTGTACTAAAGAATAGCTTGATGGCACAATCCAAGTCCTCTCTTAGAGAAATCAACCTGAAGGCTTCCAGTCTCAGCTGGCTGCCAAGTCCAAAAGGATGCATTATTCAGATTGATTGTGCTTGACCACATAAATTCAATGCATCTAAACAGGCTCTCATTTTTTAATATCCCTTAATATATATCGCACTTGTGTATTACAACTGAAAGAGCACATTAACAATAGACTAGAGATCATAAGGATGGTTACTTCCTCCCAAAGCCCCCCCAAAGCAGGGGGAACAAGAAGGAAAGATTCCCTTTGGAGTCTCCAAAACTCTGTTTTCTTATTTTCTTTTATCTTTTTTTTACCCTCAACCCTAAGATGTTATTTTCTGCCCTTCCATTGTTCTGTCCAGCCAGGCCAGTGTTCCCCACAGATGGTAGAAGATGGCTGTGACAGCCATGGGATATTGGGTGCCCTTCAGCCCCATGCTATCCCGGCACTGACTGCTGGCACTGTCAGGCCTGGTTTATTTGCTGAAGCTGCCACCTCTCCAAAGGCCTCCCACATCTCTGTCCTGTGTCCTCTGCCCTGCAGCTTGACTGCGCTTCCACTTGCCTTTATACAATAGGGCTTTGGGATTGGCTTATTTGTTTTATTTATAATGTGTCAGAGTAGAAAGCAATGAAAGCAGAAGCTTTTGTAGTGTTGTTTTCTTAATCCAATACTTTCCAAAACCATGTTGAATTATTTGCAGAATCAAGCAGATGCTCCAGTGTGCTTAGGCTGCCTACAAGCAGAGGTATGATCATGAGGTTATAGTTTGATTATCATTCTCAAAACATCTGTCATGGCCAAAGCTACCACCGAGGAAGCTTGTACCTGCTCCTTCTCTGTCTTGGTGCAAAGTGAACCTCCTCTGCCAGATTCAGCCCTGTCACCTGAAGATACTGCTTCTTCCTGCCAGTTTCCGTTGCCCATGCTGGCTTCTTCACTCAAAGTACATTGTGTTTGGGCATTTGGGGATCTTTTTTTTTTTTTTTTCTCTACTGCTGGAAAAGGAGCACTCTTCACCAGAGAGGTAGTGTACTCAAGTGTGGGCTACATGGGTTGGATCAGATGTTTCCTTCAAAGGTGTTTGGTTGGAACATGTTGGAGAAGGGGCAGCAGCAGACAGCAGAAAGGCACTAAGTTAAATAATCCCAGCTGTTTTGCTGGCTCTCTGTGAATGCCCAGGAACATCTGTCTCTGCCCTGAGAAATTTCAACATATATAATTACAAGCTGACTTTAGTCTTGTGTGCTGTGAAAAAGGGATTTACTGGGGTGGAGAGGAGATGTATCTCTTTTCTGTGAAGGCTCAGCAAAGCAGGGCTGCTTTTGTTTTGCAGCAGTTGGCAATCATTAAACTGAAGAACTGAAGAGCTGATTATTTCTGAAAATCTTGTGTTGCTAGATGAAAAAAAAAGATGAGAGAATCAAAACTTAACTCTTTAAAACTATCTGCTTTAAAATATTGAAGAAAACTGTTAATATTTCAGTGGCTACAGTTTCCCTGCAGTCCTTGTTTAAACCATTTTAAAAAACGATTCTTTATTCCCTTCCAAAGTTTTATGCTGAAAAGGTAAAAAAAGTATTTACATCCAAAAAAATTCCTGATAATCCTTATGCAAACCTATGCTAGCAGAGAGCTGCATACTTTTTATTTCTAGCACTTTCCTTATTTTTTTATATTGTAATCCTGAAAATCTTTAAATTTATTCAGTCACATATTACGATATGCTTTTTTTTTAAAAAAAAAATAATCCAGCAATGGATCACATTGTTTTGTTGTTGAAATGTCACTTATACTTCTCTTACCCGGAGAAAACAGGCAGTACTGTTCCAACAGGATGTTTTTCCATTTGTACTTACATTTGTCATCTTTGCACTCAGTTGTAATCAGAAAAAAAAAAAAAAAAAAGAAAAAAAGAAAAAGCTGGCGTTTGACTAACGTGGTGGTGACACAGTTCAACTTAGGAAAATTTGTGATGCTTGGAAAGTGGCCCATCTGTCCTAAATGACCTAAAAAGTAATATGCAATTGTTTTAAGCTTTTGTGCTTTGCCATTAAAGAAGGCAGCAGCAGATGCATGGTCGGAAACAGGGTGAGCTGAACGCACGCTGCGGTGACAGTGACACTGCTCCCCTGGGAGCAGCAGCGAGTTGGGGGGAAGAGAAGAGCCTGCCTGTGTTCTGTCCCCTGCTCCCCTGGCCATAGGATGCTGCTTATTTACAGTGCCTGGCTTGGGGTTCAGAAGCAGTAGCAGTTTATGGCCCACTGTATCTCACAGATACTCTGCTGCCAGGGCTGAGGACCAGGGAAATCTTCCAACTGCAAAACCTGTGAAAGAAAGGGGATTTTTTAACCTATTTTGGTGCACAGTGTGGCCCTGGGAGAGGTTGGTTTGGATGAGAGGGATGGGACTGACGGCAAGGATGAGCCTGTCTAGGAAGGCTGCTGGTAGATGCAGGAGAGATCTGAAGGTATAGGGTCTGGTGTTAGATCTGGAGTCTACCAGATGTTTTTTTTTCTGGTCTGAGAGAAAAGGACAGAAAATCCAGTTATTTTCAAGCTATTCGGATACCTTACCCCTCCCAAGAGCTGTGATGTGTCTCTCAAATAAAAGCTAAATCAGTACCCCCAAAAAGGAGTTGCAGATGGCACTAAGTGTGTGACAGCGTTATCCTCTTCTGCATTTTTCTTTGTCCAGAAGCCTGTGCAGTTCCCATTCTATCCTCCTCCACATCAAAGTTCATGGAGCCACGCCGTGAATCAGATCAGGGATTTTAGTCAGCTTTTAGTAATTGGTGGGTTGTTTTTTTTTTCAGAGGATATCTGAAAAAGGTGTTCTGATTTCTTCAGGATGTTTTTTTAATAGAGGATTTCCTTCTTTTTATGCTGCATTGACTGTGTCTAGTCATGCAGTCTCGCAGTGCATATGCAAATAAAATAGCTCCACACTTGAATCAGATGTGTGTGAAGTAGGTGCATGCCCCAGAAAGCCCAGAGCCTTTTTCAGTCTCAACTACAACACTGTCACAGCCTGTCCTATGTTTGTGCATTCATTTGCCATGCCAAAAATCTTTCATAGGTACAGGCACCTATAGGTCATCATAACAGCAGCCCATTTTTCAATCTTGAGATGCCTCCTTGTGCACAGAAACAGGAGGAAAAAGTGCCCACCTGAGGCCACATCCCTGCTTATTGTGGGGGAATTTCCAGTCCTCATCCCACTTTGCTTTTTCCCCAGAAGTATGAGGGTTGCAGAGCACGGATGGTCAAAGCCACAATGGCAGGCAAGTTGAGAACAATATTCCTAGTGCCATACCCCTTTAAACTGAAATCAAATAGGGGTTTAGTATTTAGAAAATACCAGGTTTCATTGTTGTTGGTTTTTTTTTTTTTTTTAGAGTAACAAGAAGAAAAATATTAATTAAAATACTTCTTTTTTGATCCAAGTGCCAAAAACATTTTAACATTTTTTTTTAAAAAAGAGATTTAAAGCAAACAAATAGAAACTGTTGTTTGGCAAAGAAAACAAAATAAACAAAACAGTATTAATTATATCCACATTTTACTTGTAGGGAAGAGATTAGCACTTGGAAATTTTTTAATCATAACCAAGCCTTGAGTTTGAAAAACGTGCCAAAATAGAGTTTGAGTTGAGGGTAAATGTGATTAAGTAGGAGAGAGATGTTACAGGGTTATTGTCAAAGTCCCCACAAGAACTTTTATACACCCAGGAAATTCAAAGTTAGTATTTTTCTGTGAAAGGTTCAAATAAGGTAAAGGATGTACACAGAAATTACACAAAGAAACCAGGAACATGATTTGAAGTCTAGAAAACCTGCCTTATTGCATCTTCAAGTAGCTTTCTCATCTTTGTTCTGTTTGATTTTTTGGTTGTTGTTTTCTTTTGTGCCACATACAAGGTATCCTTGAGGCCTCTAGACTGCTGGCAGAGTAGGTGGGTGATTTTTCACACCACTGAAGCCAACACCTCTTTTAAAAAGATGCCTCTAAAGCCATTGATGGGCATCTGTGATACCTATCACCAACTTGAACAGAGGAAAGCAAGGTTGAGGGCATGAAGACTTACTTAGCCTCACATGGGCTGCATTAAAAACATATATGGGAGCTTTAGCTACATGTTTCATGCATCCCCCTTCATGAAGAAGTGATTTTTCATCATGGAACCGTTTTAATTCTGCAGCATGACAAAATTTTTATATATGACTATCTTAGGAAATCGAGTTCTGAACTAGGTGCATTTTGGTGAAGTGTTTATGCTGTTTCATCATCATCATCATAATATTGTCCAGAAACTGAATTTGGAAAAGGTTAGTTTCACTGAAGATGATGAAGGTAGTCATGTTGGATTTGTGTTAATGCTGTTATGTCATACGTGTGGTTCACAGGGAGAGGTGCAGTACCCTGTGCTGGAGTGTGGGTCTGTTGGCTGTAGTACTGTTGGGAGGAGAAAGACAGGCATTCAGACATGCAAAGCTTTTTTCAGGTCACTGGAAATTTGTCTCCTTTTTCCAGCTAACATAGCTGCTCTGACAAAAGAGGTGACCTCGCTTCTAAGTCTTCCTTTGCTTGTGTGGGGACATAAATGGTGATTGTGTGATTCAGCTTCAGGAGCTGCAGTGCTCTCACCAATTCCACAGCCCTCATTTAGCCACCCAAGCTGCTGTATCTGACCTGGGGTGTAGGAGAGTTTATTCCTGTACTGTATCAGGCCCTTCTTTTTTTCACCAGGATACCCCACCGGGATTTCAGTCTTTATCCCAGTGAGTATACATCATTCAAGCAGAGACTGGAATTCAGGTCCTCCCTTGGCCAGTGGTTCCCCATATCTCTGTGGGAAGGCAGAGCCTGTAGGCTCAGTTTCAGGCAGCTGTGCAGCTGATACACCTGTGTTTCGTGCAGGACGTGGCTTGGTAGCCATCCTGGGGCGGCACTTACAGGAGGGTGAGGCGAGAAGGGATGCAACGTGCTTTGCTGGTTGTCCTAAGTGAAGTTTGGGCTGGATCTGAGTGCTCACTTCCCTGCCCTGTGAACCCTGCAGGCATTATCTAGGGTGCTCAGAAATGTTGATGGACCTATAGATGCCTAAGGCACTCAGTGCCTCAGGGGTTGGGCTGCAGCAAACTGCAATTTTGAAGATTTTAATTTGTTCATGATTTTCCCTGAGGGTCTGGCACCCCTTTATGGATCTTTCTGGCCAAGAAAGTCATCCTCAGCACACTCCTGCATGAAACTAGGCACTACGGTTTGCATGCCTTTCCCCTCAGGGCAGCAATGAGCAGACAGATAATTGGTGACTGTTGTCAAGCCTGAAGGTGCTGTCAGGTGGTGTTTTGAGGCACTGTAGCGAGCAGGGTGTACTTCCATGAGCACAGCCTAGTTGGTGAGTCTTCCCAGTCTCATGGGGTAGCAACTGGCATGGTGGTGCCGCTCCTCGGCAGTTGGTCCTGTGCTATCTGCCAGGGAAATTGCCTCCTTGACAAAATTCAGCTCTTACACATGTAAGAACAGAAGATGCTGGCAGAAGCTGCTGCAACTTTCACATGTTCTGAAGCCCAAGGAAGGGATAGTTTGACCCTTGTCTCTGCTAATAGCTTCTTCTCCTCTATACCCTGCCTGCCCCTTTAACACACCCACAAAAACATATGTGTCCTCTCCTACAATTTATGACCATAGTGTATTTTTTTATTTCCAAGCCAGCTTGCCAGCCATTTGAAATCTATCACTTGCTGAAATGTTTCGTGTCTGTCAGGTAAAGAGGACTTCAAGTTACCCTATTCTGGGTTCTTCAGCTGAACAGGTATAGGTCCTTCATAATTCAGCTCCTGTATGTGAGTGTAGCCTGAGTACTGGGTTGATGGCTGCTGAGGGACTGCTCATTGCAGGTCATCACCCTCCTGTACTGACTCTTACTCTTCTTACCTTTCTTTTTGTCACCAGCCTGCTGACCCTGGCTGGCTTTGCTGTCCCTTTCCTCACACTCACGTTCCCTTCCCTTCCCTCTCCCTCTTGTTTATGAGTTACTGTGCTGGCTGAGTGGCAAAGAGATTTAGTTTCAATCTATAAAGCCCTATAAACATATGGTTTAAAGTCCTTCATACACAAGAATTGGCTTTTCCTATTATGTCATGTCTCTCTGGTTTTGCTAAAAAGCCTCATAGTGTTTTCAGTGAGGTACTTGCATCTTCCCATGTTCACTTTGACTGCTGGAGGTTTATTTGGTTTCACAGTGCTTGTATCTGAGGAGAATTGATGTAGACACTGCTTAAATTGCTATAGTTTATCAGAAGGTTTTGTCCTTTGAAATTGCTACTTCATGTACATGACCGACTGTTTTTCTTGGCCACAACTACATGTAGAGGCTGTGCTTGGAAAGGATTGAGAGTTCCTGGACATTTTGGAGAGGTCTTTCACCTTTCTGCCTTTCATGCTGCTGTCAAGTATACTGGAAGCTTTTACCTTGGCCCCCTAACCACCCGATGTGGCTGCACCCATCGGTGCAAAGTGGAGATGAGTCGGTGAAAAGGCTCATTACTTTAGTGTCCGCTCCATCCTCAACCTCTGACTCAGCCAATATACTTGATTTCTCTGCATTTTCTTTTCCCATTAACAACAACTGACCAAGAAAAGTCAGTTTTATGTAACACTGTAAACATTGCCTTTCTTATATTAACTCTGTGAAACGGCAGAACAGGAATGCTGTTCTCTGGAAATGTTATAGTATGAACTTCTCATTTAAAGTGTCACCTAGTGGCTGGTTGGAAGTTTTGCATCCCAAGTTAAATAATCAGCATGATCACATAAACCATAAAAGCCAAAGGCCAATTCTTACGCACAATAAATGATGAAGAGGGATTTCATATTTTGTTATTTTGGTAAAATTCCTTTTAAATGTGTTTCATTAAGGCCTAAAACTTGCACTGAAGTGCTGCATTCTTGGGCCTGGAACACATTATTTTAGCTTTAGTCTTTCCTATTCTGATGAGTAAAGTGGCAACCAGTTGCTTTAAGAGTTAATTGCCAGCGGTCCTAGCAGTGAAATTTTGCCTGAACAAAATCATTATACCTCGTTTATGCTAATAAGTTCCTTGTGCATCTGTGGGGTGGCTTCAGGCAGAGCCCTTGTGACAAAAAGATGATTGTGCATCTGAGTATGCGGTCAGTTCAGAGCTACTGGAAAATGTGTCTTACATAACACATACGAAAAAGATTAGCTGTTTCAGAGTCGTCATCATCTGGAGTTCTAAGGGATATTACAAAGGAGGTTAATTACTTGTAGCGTGGACCAGGAAATATAAAATGAGCTCCTCCATTTATGTGAAACTGTGCAGTTTATAAACTCCAGCGAGGTTACATGAATGGAAAAATGAAATATGTATTTTCTACTAAATCAGTAGAAGTCATCCATGACACTGTATCTTTGGGGGTTTTTTCTGGCATTATTTTTCAGAGTGGCCATTTTTAACTTCTGTAGGAACTTCCTCTCAAAATAACTAAACACCTGTGTGTTAGGAAGATATGCAGGAAGAGCAGAGGCTTGGCATCTCTGAAAATGAGGCTGGTCTTATTGATTTGGCACTCAAAATTGGCCACCAGATTTGAAAATTCGGTTGTGTTTTGCCTGGGTCACTTGCTGACCCACAGGTCCCAGACTGTAGGAGAGCTTGGGGCTGCTGATTCCCACTTGTTTTGCCCCTGAAATCATGAACTTAATTAATTGAGATACACAGACATTGAGCAATTTTATTTGTGACATCTTTTGCTGCTGTCACATACTGCTGCACTTACCTAGTGCTTGGGAGTGGAGTTGTTTAACCACAGGATATAGCAGAGGCGAGGGGTGAAGAATTTTATAGCAACTGCTAGTAACAATTTTGGTGATTACTCTTCTCTAGACCTCTGTGCAGTTTTTTTACAAGAAAAATATTACCTATCGCAACACAGTTCATTTTCAACCCAGCTAGTGATGAAGTGAACGTTTGAAGACGTGTCTTAACTTCACAGTTCTGGTCTGTGGAAGGGGGAGAAATACAAAGTAGGTCTTCTCGGGCTAATTACATTTCCCTGAGGCTTGTGGTGCAAAGATGCAGCTGCACAATGGAGCCACTTTTGCTTAAGAAACCGCATTAAAAAGGGCCAGGTTCTAGAAAAGGCCAGCAGATTAATTGGACATGGGCAGAAAAGAGGAGGGCTTTTTAGCCTCTGCCCTGTAAAGCTGCATGGTGGGGAACAAGAGATATTGCAGCAGGTAAAAGGTACCTCTAAACAAAGCTCAAAATTGGGCATGTTTAACATTTCATGATAGTTTAAAGAAAACTGTACTGGTTCTTAATGTCAGTGTAGAACGTGGGAGAGGTCACAAGAAAAGCTCAGTCCATCTGAGAGCCTATGAGCCTCCTCGCTGCCCCTTTAAATGCAATTGTTAGTAAACACTTCAATGAAAGAAACTTTATTCAGAGAAAAAAGTGGCAAACTACACTGGTAAATAATTTGCCTTGGCAATAATATTTAAGCCACTGATTGGACCAGTAATTCTGCTCAGCATGATCATTTGCTTTGTAAATAGACATGCTTATCCAAACAGCTGAGCTTTCTGTTGTTGTTGATGAAAATGGGAAAATGTGGGGCAGAGGGAACATGTCACTTCCCTTCCTTTCTGGAAGTCTGTGGGTTCCAGCTCTTCAGAAAAAGCTGGTTGCGTTTCCATCGATCGGAGCCTTGCACTGCTGCAGCAGCAAGGGAGACAGTGTTGAAAAATTACCCCCACTCTGAAGGTGTCCCCAGCCCGGGGGGCACTCTGCTCCACAACCCAGTTAGAAAGTTCAGGAGCAAACTGATAGATTTAGATGGGCGCCCAAGCTGGCGAAGCCCACCCAGCCGTGGCAAGGCCAGCAGCTGGGGCTGGGTGCTTGCCCCGTGCACCGAGCCCCACTGTGCGGCAGCGCCTGTGACGCTGGGTGACATTAGAGGGTGGCATCGGGAGATTTTAATCTCGCAGCCCTGAGTGAGCTTCCCCCACTTCTCCTCTGAGCCAGATGGAGATGCATTTGGTTTCTCTTTTAACCATGTTGCTTTTGCGAGAAGAATAAAATGAGCAGGAACAGCTATTGGCTGCAGCAACACAAGAAAGCCCTGCTTTGCCAGAGGAAACCACATTAAAAGCGTGCGTCTGTGTGTTTGGGGGGAGGGCGCAGCGAGGGATGATGCCTGGAGCTTCTTGCACTCGGAGCTGTGATTTGTGAGTGAAACATGATGAAATCACCCCTTGGACAAATCACACGAGCCTGTCAACCTCACCAGGTGGGATTACTTGTAGCTAATAGCCCGAACTCCCAGAGCAAACAGAGCTCTGCGCTCACTATAAAGAAAAGGCGACGGTGCCGCGCAGTCTTTTCAAGAATTCTCTAGTATGGCTAAGAAGGGCTATGTGCACTCGCACCAGGTAGGGTAGGAGAGGAGAGTGTTTGCTTTTAGAGGAGGAGTAGCTCGTCTCTCCTGAATAAGCTCCTACAAAAAGGAGCGTTTCAGCTTCAGAAAGAGATGTTTTATTCATAAACCCCTTCTGGTTTGTGTTACTCTCCAACGGTGACGCTGTCAGCTGCTGCTCCAGTGATGGGAAATGCAGTGCTGGGGAGCTCAAATGTATAGAGGACCATCTCTGCCCTTTCAATTGTAATGCTTTTAGCTCTGAAGTCCTGCTTTTTGCAGTTTGTTCACTTTGCTGTTTTACTTTTGCAGGTTATATCTTTATTTGCTTTTGCCTTTGGAGTAAATGTCTGCATGGGATTTACAACAAATCGATTTAAGAGATCTGAAGAATGGGATGAGGGCCCGGTCTCAGGTACAGTAATGAACATAAATTGTACATGGCAATACCCTTATGTTATATACTGTAGTTAGAAACCACTCCTACTCCGAAACAGTAGTTTGCTTGTTCCTTTTCCCTCTAGAATATAGAGAAGAATAAATAACTCGCCAAGCCTGAGTCGGTTGACCTTTGGGACTCACCTATAGGTCTCCTATTTACTTAAACTTTTGCTCTGTGTGCATGTGACTATGGAAAATCTAGCTTATTTTAGGACTAAGCACTGTCAGTCTCACAGAGACCGATCTCGTCAGCTCCTACAGAGCATTGGCTATGTTTTGTGCTCCACACAGTTTCCTTCTAGAGCTAAGAGAAACTCCCCAGTGGGTTTAAGGGAACTCGTTTGATTTTGGTAGCTATTGAAGCGGTTTCTTGAAACTTGATTAGTGCTTTCAAGAGGCACTGGTGAGAAAAGCTTTTGGGATTTCTGTGGCTCCTGAGGTCATGCTGGTTTGTGAACAGTAGACGGCAGACATCTGACAGCGGAGAGGGCTGGGGAGAGGAGAGCAGGTGTTTGCCCAGATGTGCTGTCACCGAGTCCTCTGTTTTTCTTACGCCTCCTACATTTTTCTTTGGAGGAAAGCAAGAACATACCACAGAAGGGACCGTTGTTTGTGTTCTGTGGCAGTATAGGATTTTGTGAGCTCAGGCATAGTCTGAGTGGAAAAATATATAAAATGGAAAACTAGTCTTTTTTTCTTTATAAAAAAAAAAAAAGTGGGCTTGACTTGTGTCTCTGTTCCTTCTTTTGGCAGGAGAAAGGAAACTTGTGGTCATTGACTTAGAGCTGGTTAATGTAACTGAAGTTAACGGGTTGCAATACTTGTCTGTAATTATAGCTTGTGAATTTTAATCATAAAATTGTTTACCATGGCCTGAATTTATTGTGTTCCTGTTAAGGAATCTGTGTGTCCCTGTCCCCATCCCTGTCTGTCCCCCCCCCGCGGGCTGTCTTTCACAGGAATTGGTGTCTAATGACAGCCACAATCAGGGCTGCTGATCACTGAGCAGAGGCATTTTAGATAACAAACGACAGCAGCTGTTGCTTTTGATCTTTATGCAACAGTAAAAAAAAAAAAATTGCTTGAAAACGAAATTTACTTCTATTTTTGTCTTCTAGTATATTAACTGCAGAGTGGTTGTATAGTGTGTGTAACAGCGATGTGAAGGATTTGTGTTTCATATCTTCAACACCTGACTGCCAGTTGCTTTGCTTTCACTGGTGACCCTCTAGCCTTTAGGGAAGGGCTGCCCAGTTGATTTATTCTGAAATCCCAAAGGTCTGATACAGGGGACCCATTGGAGCTCGCTAGTGCCAGCTCTGCTGGGCCAGCCGGCACTGTTCAACACCACCAGGGCTGGGATCAGGAGCTGCCTGCTGTTTCCAATACCAGGAGCTTTAGGTCAGCGTCCCAGGAAAGTAGGGAAGATATACAGGATCTCCTGCAAGGGGGCAGGACAGGGGTTACTTTTGGTGGTCTATTGAGAATTTGCTATGGATGGGATTGGACCAGCACCTGGCATAGAAGTAGTCCAGCCCAGGGTGCAACAATGGGAGACAGAAAGGATTTTTGTCCCTTCTGAGGTTATGCAGCTTGGTTACTTTTATTCAGTACAAAAAAGGATGTAAATGCAAAGAGTAAAGTATTATAGTCCCATCTGTCTAAAGGAGAAGGTAAAAGGTTGCATTGGAGAGGTGCTTTTCTTAACAAAATGAAAACACTGTGATGAAAGAATCTATTTAGGCTCTTTTAGTTCCATAATTTCCAGTTCTTCAGAAGCCAGCACAATGGCTCTATCCAGAATGAAAGAATGTTACAAATTCTTTTTCAACTCCACTTTGCTTAGGCTTGCTTATTTCCAAGTTTCTCTGTGTGTAGAGTTAATTATCATGGATTGAAAATACATTGTCTCTTTACCAAACGTTATTATATGTGACCGATTTGTTATTTCTACAGGGGTATGCCATTATTGTAAGCAGATTTTAGTTTTCATCTAGATTAGAACTCACTAGGGAGTCAAAATCAATATGTTTTTTCTCCCCAGTCCCTTATGAATGCATGTCAAAAAGGTAGCGTAATGCTTAAACCCCTCTTCTTGTTCACTTTTTACAGCATACAAATGTATATACCTTTGTACATTTGAGTTGTTATTATATATTTGTAATAGTTATGCCCAGCAAATTATTTCATTGAAATTATTTTTGTCTAAAATTTCTAAATACATTAGAGAACCAAGGCTCCCATTCTTTCATAACCTTGCCTTTGTAAGTTATTTGCTTTATGAACTTTCTAGATATCTTTGTAAGCACTTTCAGGGGAAATGACCTTAGTGGTCACTTGTAGCATGTTCCTTGGTCATGATAGGATGGTACCTTATGTTTTGGAAAGAGTCACACTGAAAATTTTCTATCCCTTCCCACTGGATTTTTATGCATGTCATTAAACATGGAGTCATATCTTTCTTGCATTGGTACAGCTAGGATGTATTTTTTATTTCATGTAACTTTTCATTGAAATGTTACTCTTTGCAATGGCATTCTGCAAAATGAAATGCAAGTTCATAGTATGAATATTATCGAGCAAAGCTGGTTGTTCCAGATGTTTTGTATAGGTATTGGGTTGATAGGTTCCATATAGGATCCATCAGATCCAAAATGACTGTGTAAGCACGTCTATATGGCATAGCCCTGTGATTGAAATACTACTGGGAGTGAATGGATTTAATTTTTTAAAAAATATTGTAATCAGATAGAATCAGAGCAAGTAGTTTGGTATGGCACTTTCCAAGCTAAATATAACACCTTTACAATGGAAACATAATAACTTCCATAGACTGAGTCAGGAAAACACTACTGCCCTGTGTTACTCTTCTCTCTCTAACCTATGACATAAGGTGGTTGTTTTGAGCTTAGTTGGCCAAAAAAAAGAATGTGTGGGAAAAGATGTGAAAAGCTTTATATATGAAATAAAGAGGGGAGGATCTTCATGTTGAGGTCTCTCTGCCTGCTGCAAGGTCTGATTGCGGGAGCTGTGGAGGGATGCAGGAGTTTTGAAAAGGACTTTGAAATTGTGTAAATTTGTTCTGCTAATTTAAAAATGCTTGCTAGAGACGGAGGTCCTGAAGATATATTTTCAAACTATTCTGCATGGACCAGTACCCATGCCATGGCATTGTGCACGACCTGAAAATCATGGTCTGGCTGCAACAGCAAGGTCAAGCATGATAAACAAAGGAACAATCTCAATGTGCTCAGAGATCAGAGGAATTAAACCAAGTCCTCTTTTGTGTTGCTTGCTATATGGAAATTGTCCCACACTGACTCAGGAGGTGTGACTTGAATCTGCTAAGTAATTTGGGATAACTTATTACATCGGTAATGAAGTGGTTGTCAAGAGATGTGAAAAAATAACTGACAAGGTAGCTGGGCTAAACCTTTCTTATATGAAATTGAAACCCTACTTGCAGTTATAGATGATAGAACTAGAGAAGGCCTTGAACAGCTATGTAGACCTTCCCTGTATCCCAAGATGTGGTCATTTATTACTGAAGTACTCCTGACAGATCTTGGTCTAACCTGTTCTTCAAAACCTGCAAGATCAGAGGTTGCACAGCCTCTGTGGGCAATTTGTTCCAGTGGTTTCTTGATAAATGAGTTGCACTTTACAACAGCTAGACATTCCTTGAGCTGCAGTTGACTCTGTCCCTTATGTAACTTGCAGTCAGATTTACACCTTCTCTTTCCTAAGCGCTTGTCCATGTGTGTTTTTTGACTTTCTGAAATGATCTCCCTCTCATCCCTTCGAAATGAAGAGGGCAGTGCCAGTGTAAGGGATATATAGTGAATGCTAGTATGTAATACCTTTGGGTCCATAACATCTTTGATTTGCAGCTTACAGGATCTGTGGCTATATATGACCTAGCTTTTTGAAGGGAAAGTAGTAGAAGAGGTTAAATAACATGGAAATATTATTTGGGAACAGATTTTCAGCAGCATTTGGAAGAAAGCAGCTGTCATTAAGAATAAGTAAGAATACTTCATATATCTGAGAGTCTGAGGGTTAGGATCTTTGAAACAATTCACATGTGATTAATTTCCAACATAGCTTTGTAGCCTATTTATGTGAGCAAATACAATACTTGTCTGTATGTTGCCAGCATAGATACATGACCTTTAGCTTCTTGGAAATGTAGATGGCCAAAAATATCGATGGCTCAGTAAGAGCATGCTTGTAGAGAGAGAAACTGCAGTGTGTGTATGAGGTTATTTGCTCTGGGCACCACTGACCTGATTGAAAAAATCCACAAAATCAGAGACACAGTTGCCTACTGCTGCCTTTTCCAGCAGTCATAAGACTGTGCCTTGCTGCTGCCATGATCCATGAGTGCAAGCATGGTAGGTTTGGTTTTCTTACCCGTTATCTTGCTGTAGGGTTGATTTGCTCTCAGTGGTTTATGCAGGTGTCCCACCAGAGTCAGTGCCACTCCATGGGAAGTGATGGAGCAGTAGTGCTGGGGATGGGAGCTGTTGGGACATCAACCATTACAATGTCACCTGCAAACTTCACCTTCCTCTTCTTTTCCATCCATTCTCTCAGTAGATAATGGGATAACGCCATCTTGTTTGGGAGGAGATTTCCCCTCAGTTTTTGTGGGGACTAAACTTTTCAGCTATGTAAAGGAGTAGGGGAAAAATAAATGAGAAAAGATCAGAGCAACTGTTTCCCAAAAGTGTAATTGCATCAGTCCTCTTAAAATCATACTGCTAATCATGATGAGGTTTGCCAAAACCAAACCGTGGTCTAAAAGAAAACAAACCCAAAACAATTTCAAAGATTTAATTTTAATAGGTCTCTCAAGGAACAAAAGGCATTGTGAAATTTCCCTTGGAACACCTCTGTTTTTAAAGAATAAACTATATTCACAGAATTCTCCTGCTTCTTATAAGCTGCTGTGTAGGATTCTCTTATAGGAAAAATGTGAAAAATACATAAGGTGTATAAAATACTAAGTTTTGAGAAAAGAACAGGGAAGTACATGTCAGCTTTGACACTAAGGGCTCTTACTAATAAATATTATTGAAGTCTAATACATTATTCATGGTTTTCAGACTGGCAGTTCTCTATTTAGTTATACACATCAAATACATTGATTTTTTATATACTTTTGTGTTTTGTTAAAGTTTTATAATTTAATGCTCTGCAGAAGCCCACCAAAAAGCCTTGCTTTACTTCTTCATTAATTTATAGAGCATCTTACAGTTTTCTTTCACACTTGATATTGATTTGGCGCCTTCCAGTATAGCAAACCAAGTCCCTCTGACTGCATGTAGACGAATTGCAGTCCTTTCCTATGCAAACTGCCCGGCCAGCCATGAAAATGTCACTTCGTTTTTGAAAACAAAGGCCTGCTTCTGAGGAATAGTTGCAGCTCCTGGAATGGGGCCTTGGAGACTTCAATACATTTCTGCTAATTATCTCTTGATTGTTACAGAGGTAAAGCCAGAGCTCCAGAGCTGTTTCTTTGCAGGACATTACATTATCACAGCACGTTGCTTCCTTTTTTTTTTTTTTTCCTCACCAAAAAGAGCAACCTTTTTGGATTTTTTTTTTTTTTTTTTTTTGTTTCTTCAAGCAACCCTTCTCCTTTTCCTGCTTCCTTCCCTTCTCCAGAGCAGGCATCTGAGGTTTTGCTCATCTGAGTGTCTTGGGGCTGAGCTGCTTGTTCCACCGCTGCTGGCCTGACAGATGTTGCCCTGTTTCTTGTTCCACACAGTCCTGTCAGATTCCCCCTGGATCAGTACCTCTGGCTCCTGCAAAAACAGATGCTTTGAACTTCAAGAGGCAGAGCCTCCTGGCTGCCGCTGTGACAACCTGTGCAAGAGCTACAACAGTTGCTGCTTCGACTTTGATGAGCTGTGCTTAAAGACAGGTACGATGGGTCTCCTGTCCTGCACTGCCAGGCGCTGCTGACACCTGGTTTCTGCCAGTGGTCTGGACCTGCCTGATAAACCAGTGCTCCCTGCCATAACCTGCATCTCCTCCGCACCTCACCTCGCTGGACAGGCTTGGCTCAGCCCATTGGATTTTTTACGTTTCCTTGCAAGGAGCACTAGGGATGCTCACCTATTGCTCCTCACTGCTGGGCTTCAGCCATGGTTTCCAGGGCAGAAAAAGCAGGGTTCTATTCATACTACCTGAAAAGTCCATCTTCTGATATTTAATCAAAAGCTATAATCAGTGTTCACGTCCAGGTTGCTGTGAAAAGAGCCATGGTAAAGGCTGGAGGTTGGTCGTTCTGTGTCAGCCATCCTTTTTTTCTCCCAAGCAATAACTTAACTTCATATTGGAGGAATTCATGCTGGCTTGTGAGGTTACCTCGTGCAGGCGCCTCTCGACCTGAGAGTGTTGAAGCAGTGTGGGTCCTCTTGGAGCCAGCTGCAGGTGACAAGCTGGCCTTGTTATCCTTGCTCCAGACTCTGATTTCCAGATGTCAGGATGCATATAACACACTGGTTAAAAATGTTTGGCTTCAATTCATTGGACCCTGGGGGATGGAAATACAGCACTGGGTTCATTTTCTTTTTGTTTTTTTTTTTTTTCATGAGTCCTAGGCAAGAAAAACTTCAAAGAGGGGCATGACTTACGTTTCGCTTCTCAGCATAGTGCATTTAAATTATTAGTTGTACCCATCTCCTCGAGTGTTTGCACAGTGGTCAAAGTTGACACAGGTGCCTTCTACTTTTGCCATTAAACACTTCCTTGCTTTATCAAAAAATTATACTTACTAAGCAGCCAGAAGAGAAGTGTAGTGATTAAAAATCTCATTGCCCGTGGATGTGCCATGCTTGAGAGTCTTGACTTTGTTGGTTCTGTTTATAATAGTATCATGTTAATAGCTTGGTACCAATAAATGATGAGCTAATCTGATATGAAAAACGACTTTGGTTCCAGGCTAAAAACATCTGAATTTTATACTGATGCTGGTGTAGATGATTGCAGAATGAGAAGCTCTTTTTGAAGACTTTCAGCACAACAAAAGATGTTTGCTGCCAAAGAACAGATTTTCAGTTCCTCGGCCTCCTGTCCACAATGTACTATGTCCACATGTGCATGGATAGCCCCTGGGACTGTTGTGTGAATTGTCATATACTGCCATAGGCATTTATTAAGGCAATTATCACATGTGCAATCTGTAAATATTACATGTTTAGAGAAAAAAAGCTCCAAAAGAAGGAGAAAAGGGGGTAAAGGTTGTTGGTTTGATGTGGTGTGATTTTTACTGGGTGTGTGTTGTCTAAAGTTATTTTTTTTAAAGTTTCTTTTTGGTTGAGCCAGGATGTGGAAAACCATATGCTTACATCTTTAGGCAAGCCTTATTCCAAAGTGTTGCAAAGTACTGCCCTTGAGACAGCATCCTAATTCAGAGAGGCTCTTAGATCCTACCTGCATTCACAAGATGAGGAGAGCTGGAGTATTTTACAGCAGCTGTGCCATGATTTTCCTTGAAGAACAGCTCATGTTCTCATAACTCTGCAGTTGGTGCTGCAACTCACTCTGCAGGTGGGGATCTGATGGGAGCAAAGCATCAATTTGCATCCACATAGTCTCTTGTCAACTTTCTCTTATTTCTTATGGATTGAACTAGGGACTCAAATAGTTGGGAGAAAGAGAATGGGTTACTCAAGAGACATCAGAGATCCTAATTTGTGCTCCAGGCCCTGCCATTTATCTTTCAAGATCCTTTCTTGCCTTCTCCTTTCCACAGGTTTTGTGACATTCAGGTTGTACTAACCCTAGAGTACATCTCCTGAGGGTAGAAGAAGCACTTGAATGTGGGTGGAGGAGCCCCCCTGTACCTGCAGGACACAAGAGTCCTTTTTGTTTCTGGTTGACATACCTACTTATGAGACCTTGAAATCACTGAAATGGGGCCATAAAATTTACATCCAACTTTAAAGACTAGAGTATTGTCATTATGGCTTAAGTGAGTACTTTTTGTTTTGATTATAATCTCTGATTCTTGCTTGCCTTGTGAATATTTTAGCTCGGGGCTGGGAATGTACCAAAGATCGCTGTGGAGAAACCAGGAATGATGACAATGCTTGTCACTGCTCTGAAGACTGCTTAAGTAGAGGAGATTGTTGTACTAATTACCAAGTCATTTGCAAAGGTACTGCTTTGGTCTTTCTACCTCTTATCTTTCCAAACCTGACAGAAGACAGCCCTGTGGGTATAGAACTTTCTACTAAGGAAGGAATCCTCTCCTTGTTTAGTTCTGATTTTTGGGAGGAGGGGGGGGGGAAATGGTGAATACATTTGTAATTTTTTGGGCACTAGCAGAAGTGAATAATTCTAATTTGTGGATGGTAGAGCACATTGTCTTTGCTTGTAGAGGTACTGATAGAACGAGGTGTGGTTGGTAAAGAGTATAAAGCAAAACACAAATGTTCAGGTGCATTTATCCGCATCACAGCAAAAGCAGGAATATCTGATGGTCTTGGAAGGAACGAAGCATTCCTAGATACGTTATCTCCATTTCAAAGACCCATCACCACCCCCACCACACAAGCTCCTGTTCAAACCACTTGGCCTAATACATATAGGCATTTATTTCTTTTGGGAAAGGGGTAGCAAGAATACAAGGGCTGTATTTTGCAGATGGGTGTCACAGGCTTCAGAGGACGCTTTGGGGATGACCACAGCACCTTCTAGACACATCATAGCAGCAGTACAGCCTGCACTGGTTGGTTGGTGGATGGGCTATGAAGGCTTAATTTTCATCCTCTGTCTTGATCTTTTGGAGCGTGTTCTGCCTTGTGTAACGTGTCTCCTATTCAGGACAGATCTTCTGATCCTTGGTAATACGCTCTACAGGTTCTCACTTTTGTATTTCAGCTAGTTCTTAGTTTTCTCATTCATTAACTTTACTGGTGGCCAACTGCATATGTTAAGAAAATTATAGCAGTCCAAATCCATACACCAGAAATGGACTTTACTTGAGTTTTGCTATTGGGAATCCAAATGAAAGTGTCTTCCAGCAAGTCCTCATAGACTATGTTCTTCCCCTTCCCAAAGAAACCCGGGGCTGAGAGCACTTAAATGCTGGTAGAGTTTTCTGTTCCTTTTTTGTGAACTCCCTCTTATAAGGGTCAAGAAAGAGGAATTTACACGTCTCCAGCTTTAATGTACATAATCTTTGTTTAATTGGCTAATAACAAACGGTCTCAATGACCCTGGCACTCGGACAGAAGTAAGCCTTATGTGAGAACAGTGTTTCCTCTTTATTTGTGCCTTTGCCTATCTGAGGGTAGTGTATTGTAGGGTGTTTTTTTTCTTGGAAATTGTCCCTCCGACTCCTGTCATGGTCAGTTGGAATTGCTGCAGAACACATTTCCTGCAGGTCTTTTCTATAGCACTTTTTGTTTTGTTCTTTTAATTGAACTGCAGTTCCTTTAATAGTGCCAGGTTCAGGAAGCAAGCCTCATTAACTAATAATTTGTTTTTAAATTCACCTGTGAAAGTGCAAGTCATAAGCCACTCTATAGTCAGCATTCAGCAGTGAAAACCTGAAAAAAAAAAACCTGCTGAAAAGAAAATGATTACATTAAGTAATTTTAACTAATATAGCTCTGAAAGAATATGAATGCTTTTTTTTAGCTGTGTCTGAGTCTCACCTGATCCATGAACTGATCAGCTCTCTAAACCAGCTGGAAACTATTTAGAGTTGTTTTTCTTCCCCAGAATGAATTTTGTTTTGTGTCTTTAGCCAGCTGAATCAGCTCATGGAGACATCAGGGCTGCTGGGTAGGAGGGTGGGAATTCACAGCCAAAAGCTGCATTACCTGTTTTTGACAGCTTGAAAATAAAAAAATTAAAATAGATGACCACTGTGCCTAAACGTCACCACTGTCTCCTGCGGTCAAAAGGACACCTTTAACTCCAGTTTTACCAGCTGCTTGTAGGAGTTCTAGTTTGGACGTCCTTGTTGCATAGAATATAACCACATGGGAACTCCATGGCAAGTAGGACAAGACAGTTTATTAACTAGAGCTAGACTTCTTTTTTTTTAACATTTTCTGTGAAACCTGCAGCTGTGTCCAGAGATTTATTTTATTTTATTTTATTTTTTTGAAACTCCAATGTCACTTTTCTGTGAGTAGGAGAAACCCACTGGGTGGATGATGACTGTGAAGAGATAAAGGCTCCTGAATGTCCAGCAGGGTAAGTGTTTTGTGTGCAACTACATGGTCAGATGCAAATGTGAGGCTGGTGGTTTCTGTCTCTGCCTTGGGCCTCCGAACACCACATTTCTGCCCTGTCACACAGACGGGATACCTGTGTGTTGGATGCTTTCCTGTGTGTCACCATTTGTATAATTAGGCTAATAATATTGTAACTCATTTTCCTTTGAGCTGCTGGTTGAGAAGTGGTGTATGATATGTGGGCTCAGATTCCTAGTCTTTGATCACTTGCTGGTGGGTTTGCCTGCCTCTCTTACGCAGAGAGGGAAGGTAAGCAAGCTCTCTTGAAGTCAGTGGAAAGATTTAGGTTTTCCTGATTTTAGTAAAATTCATGTTGAGAGCACAGTTCGGGCCATTTTAATTATTTATTTATTTAATTTGGTACTTTCAGTGTCATCTTCCTAAATGAAATGATTTCTAAATTACAACGGGATACAGTCTTGACTTAGTGAGGTATTTGAGCGTGTGGATAACATTGAGAGAGTTAGCACTTTTGAAAACAGTTGGCTCGCTATAATCCTTAAAGGTAAGCATCTGCTTAGGTGCTGCGTTTTGTTGCAGGAGGTTGCAGGGAGGACAGTTTGGAGGAGGCAGGAGCCACTGTTTCTCTTGATGACAGTGATGGCTGCTTACCCCCACAGCAGGCGACTAACATTAAAAGACCAGCTGTGTACATCCAGGACACATCTCTGCCTGTTTAGGATTAACTTTCATCAGTAGTAGGAAATAAAAATGTAAGAAAATAACAGGGAATACTGCCATCTTTACTGTGAGAATAAGCTTGGCCTCACAGCTCACTCAAAGTGCCACAGGTTTGTGAAGACAGAAGACCAGCTGTCATGAGACATACGGTTTTTAACAGCAGTTGTATGCTAGGGTGGGTACTTGTGCATACTATTTTTTTTTCCTTCTATAAACACATGCCTTTTTGGGCTATTTACTATTAGCTGCTCAGGAAAGATGTCTTTTATGTTAGAGTTCAACCCTTTCACTGTCTGAGCAAACAGCCAGATGATACTAAGAGTGAAGATTATCAGTTTGTGCTGTTCTGTTAAGTAAGCAAAAAAATTTATAGACATATAACATATGTGGTAACTGTACTTTAGATCCTCATGAATCTCGGTGAGCAAGTGGAAAAAAAATAATTTTGAAATGCTGCCTTACACTCCTGCTGCTTTTGCTTTTAGCTTTGTTCGTCCTCCTTTGATCATCTTCTCTGTTGATGGTTTCCGTGCATCGTATATGAAGAAAGGGAACAAGGTCATGCCCAATATTGAAAAACTGAGTGAGTACATCTGTTTTCTTATAATAAATGAAAGACAATCTCTTGCAGCCCAGTAGTTTTCCCTGTTGTTTGAGCAACAGAAGTCAGCGCAGAGCTGCTGGTAGAAGGACTGAGCCAAATGTACGGCTCCTCTGACTGAAAGGTCTAACAAAGTCTTTTTTTCCATACAAGTGAAAATGCAAAAGTCCCCTTTAGCTCAGATGGTAGCGGCTGCTGGCTTAAAAACACCCTGGCTAAAGCAGAACACAGCAGTTGGAGAGTAGGGAGAGAGCCACTGCTTTGGGAAGCGCTGCCCACAATCAGTGACCTTCATTTGGTTTTGTCTGCAAAGAAATACATATCATGCACTGAGGATGCATCTTGTACTCTTAAAGGCTAGTTGGGAGGTGCCTACAAAATTTTCCACTTGATTCACTTGGGTACGCGGGTGTAGGAGCTGTGGTGAATGTGTAGTAACTGGCTGGGGACATGGCCCAGTGATGAGGAGCCCTGCGCTCACCTCTGGGAGAGTGGGCATCCATCTGGGTTTGTGGAGTACTGGACACGGTGCATATCTGAGCTTCTCAGTATAGCATGGGAGTTTGAGTGTGTGCCCATACCCTTGAAAATTGTTTATTTTTGGTGTTTCTGCCCGCCCCCGTGTGTGTGCACTGACCCTCGTATTTGTGTAGCCATCTGGGGAGCCGTGGCCAAAGCCCATTGTGAAACTGCACTTTTAGTATATTTGTCATGTAAAATTAGCCTGCGTTTTCTCATGTTGTTTTACCTAGTGCGATACTTCCAATGGCTCCGGGCTCTGGAAAAAGGCTAGCTCAGAATGGAAAACAGCCTATGGAAGTGTAGCTGGCTCTGTAGTCCTCTGGCTGCACTATTTCAGTTGTTTGTTGTGAAGTACAAAGAGTGCGTGAGTGGATTTACTACTGTTTCACAGGAAGACCTGCCAATGTTAAGCAGCAGCATGTTCATTTGAATTGGCTAAAATTTAACTAGGTTCTCCAGCATTTTGAGTCACAGCAAATGATTATATTTTGTGTTGTTTTTGTTTTCTGTGTCTGAGAGCTTTACTTCCTAATGTTTGCATGCCGTATTGATTTTTCAGGATCTTGTGGAACACATTCTCCTTATATGAGACCCGTCTACCCGACAAAAACCTTCCCCAACTTGTACACACTTGCTACTGTAAGTCTCTGGAGAGGATTTTTTTTTTTTTTTATGATAAAATGTTGCATTGCAGTAGAAATATGGGTTGTGAGAAGCAAGAAATTTTTTTCTTTTTGATAAAACTGCTTCACTGCCCATCCTTTTGGCCTTCCTTTATGTTAAGTATTTTTTTCAGTATTTTAAAAGTCTGAGATGAAGTATACCTCACCAATAGGCGTGTGTTACAGCTTTTGCTGGGCTTTCTTATGCCTGCCTTTGCAATTATTTGTACTGCTGTGTAATTATGGGTCACAGTTTTTCTAGGGGGAATAAAATTCCCCAGAAATCCTACCCAGAATACAATTGTTGTTTCTTCCTTGGAGCAGTTGAAGTCAGAGGGGCTGACCCAGCTGACTATCAGTTCACAGCAGCTGAGTGTGTCTGGATGCTGCGCTGGCCCTGCAGCAGAACAAACCAGCCATTGCTTTGGCACCCTGGCAGCCAGGCTGTCCCTATCCTGGGATGCAAATGCTCCCGTGTGACAGTGACAGTGCTCCCAAAGCTGACCTAAGGGACTTCCTACCTGTTGCTGCGCTTTTTTCCCCCTGCAGCCTCTGCACAAATGTTAAACGGGAAGAGAAAGGAGGGGATGGGAGAGAGGCAAGAGAAAAGAAGAAGAGTGAAAACCTCTTACGTTGCCTTTACTGCAGGACAAATTGTAATATAAGGCCATAGCTTTGGGTGACTTCTTTTTATTTTTTCTTGGAAATAACTCTTATCTCACAGAGGCTTTTGTGAAGATAAAACATTACAAAAAGGAAATGCTAAATGTTACTCATGCAACCAGAGAATGTATTACTGTTTCCAGAAAGGGAATTCCTGAAGAGGAACTGAAAGTTCAATCCAATCTTCTTTTCATAAGTTTTTGCTTACTTTAGATCCTCAAACTATCTTTTACCCAATGTGAAAATACTTTAAAGCATTGAGTGACAGGAGTTTTTGTACTTTTTATCACAATTCAATCATTTCCTACAGCTTTCCTTATTACAGCCAGTTTTAAATGTGCTTATCTTAAAGTTTTCTGGCATGCAGTTGCAAAAATATCTGTTTTAAAATAATTTAGTAGTATTTGAAGATAGCTATGAAGAACTAGATTTGTGTGCATGAGGGTTTTACTAATTAATCTACTTCTGCACAAAGGGACTCTATCCTGAATCACATGGAATCGTTGGCAATTCGATGTATGACCCAGTGTTTGATGCCAGCTTCAGTCTTCGAGGGCGAGAGAAATTCAATCACAGATGGTGGGGAGGTCAACCGGTAAGTTTCAGATTCCCTCCTCCTCCTTCCCTCTTCCCTCTGTGCTGTGGAACATAGCCAATAATAATAATTAAAAAAATACATCTGTGAACAATTTGTACCTAATCTCCCCCCCGGGCTGGCCCCGAGTCTATCAATTTAATGTAACATTTTGAGTTGGCTTTGGCTTTTCAGAATAATAAAGCCATTGATTATGGAAAGGTGCTTGCATTGATAAGTATAAATTAGATGTGGCTAGGGAAAAAACCTCACTTAGGCAGCAGTTTAACACGAATTACTGTATTTTTGTCACCGTGGCATAATGTTTCCTTTTCATTATGGGTTGCTCAGGTTTTTTTCCTATTAATGTTCTTGTGGCAGTTTTAGTATTAATGTTCTGTCAGAGTAGCATGGCACAGCTTCATAATTATCATTTGTTAAGTCCACAAGTGATCCCTGTTACCTGACTTGCTCCAGAGGCTGTAAGAGTTGGTGAATTAACTTCTGCCCCAAGCAGAGCAGCAGCAGCTGAACTAGGTCCTTTCTCTCAGATTAGTGCTGGACTTGTTGCATTCTCTAGCTCTGAATTCTTATTCTGGGCAAGGAAATGGCCTTCTTCAAAGTATTCTGCATTGCTACAGCTTTCCCCTTTTATTGCATGCTGTAGTGGCTTGCTCTGCCAACAAAAGTGGGTTTAAATTAAGCTATTCTATTAATTTTACTTGCAAGCAGCCAAGGTGCATGCACTTAGGAAGCTATGGTTTAAAAGTTCCCTGACCAGTTAAACCCATGAAAGAGTGGGATGGTAAGCAGTTGGGAAATCAGAAGGAGTTTGGGAACATCGTAATCCGTCATTGCTGTTTACTGAAGTGACCGGTGTCATCCCCAAAGTCTCTTGAGACAAAATATCCCAAGAGACTAAAGGAAGTTGCTCAGATGGTTTTAGGCTTCGTGGGTGTGTGTGTTACTTGTCTGCATGTGGGTTTAGTCCGCAACAAATGCGAGACAAGGCAATTTAGAGATGCAGGCAGATGTGTCTGGCTGTAGCTGAGCCAGTATGAAGTATTAGTGCTCTTGTAAAATTTGTCAGCATAACAGTGAGCGTAGTTACTCACTCAGCCAGCTGGGTGAGCAAGGAACATGCCTGGCTGTTATCCGCACTAGAGGTGAGCAAAGAAGCAGGATCAAAACGAGGGACAGTGAAAGGGTGGCAGCGGGTAGTGTCTCCATCTCAGCTGTAGCCAGAGCCACACACAGCTAACAAACCCTGCCGGCTGCAGGCAGGCATTGAGCCCATAGGCAGTATTGCGGCTCAATTCCTATGTGACAACTCATTAAGCAGCTGTAATTTAATTGTGTCTTGCAAATTTAATCGTGCATCTTACCTTAATCATAGTTAGGTAGTGGGGAATTAACTTTTGGGGAGAGTACAAATGTCTCTATTTTTAAACTATGATATTTTTAAAGTAAATGGTGAGTCCACTTACAGTAGACAGCTGTGTTGCCGGGGGAATATTAGTAACTCCCACAACCGTCCGTTAGAAACACCTATGCTGCTCCCGAGAATAAAAGTTGCTCTGGATTGTAAACAAGGGTCATGAAGAATGTCGGCTGAGAAGAGTTCAAGAAAGTTACACAACAGTGGATGAGCATACGCTGGATAAAATCCTCAGAGGATGGGGGAGTGTTGCACACACAAATAAGGATGATAAATAAACCAGCTGATCTGAATAAGTGTTAAAAAGGAAAAATACACAAAGATGTAATAAACTGGAAATGTCTTTGGAGAATTGGAAACAAATGCATAGAGGAAGGGTTATAATTCAGTCGTCACACACTTAATGTGAAAGAAACCTGGAAGTTTGGCAAACCTGACAGAGTGGCCATAGTGACTGGGTAAAGAGGTGGCAGAAGTACAATTTAAATTTTAACTCTCTGCACATGGAAGAATTGCACATTATTCTCTTATAAACAATTGAGACTATTCTCATATATCCTCTATACATATATAGATTAGATACAGCCAGTTTCTAATTCCTTTTTATAATTTTTTCTGAATATCTCATTGACATAGACTGCCAAAAATAGCTGGGACTTGAAAGACAAGACAGTAAAATTAAGGGGTGGAAGCAGAAATGGTTCTTTTTAGGTCTTGGGTCTCAAACTGGAGTACTCTGACAATTGCAAAGTGGTACTTCGTCTACGCAGAATTGGGAACTATTATTTTTCTGTCCAGGAAGGCAGAAAAAGTGTCTGGGACCCCAGCCTCATATTACAGCTAAAACTGCCTAGAAGAGAATGTCATGTAATGTTGATAATTTCTGAAATACTTTCTTGTTCCTGGAAGCTGGCCTATTGTACTTGGCTTTGTTAAAATGTGGGGTGGTGCTGGTGGTGTTTTCTTCTTTTTCATTATTTGTTCTAATACTCAGCATCTTCCTGGGAAACAGCCAGGTTACCATGGACATCAGTGGGATTTGGCAGAGGAGTAGCTAAATGTTTCTACACCAGGAATGATGAGAAATTAATTATAAGATCATTAGGAAAAGGAGAATAGAAGATGTTATCTTGGAAGTGTTTAGAGGTGCTCTGGCTGGTTGTGGGACCCCCTAAAACCAGTCTTCTGATTAAGTATACAACTTTGATTTGTTATGTAAGCTTAAAACCATCATATTTCCAAAATAAAAGTGCTTGATAGGAAACAGCCTCAAGTCCACTCCTCGTATTGCTACAGCATCTCAAAAAAATAGTGAGTATCAGGGCCCGTGCTCCCAAGGGGGAAACTAAGTTTACTGCTTATTTTTCTTGACAGTGAGACTCTGTTTCCATTCCACAAGACTTTAAGGACTTATGCCCCAACTGCCTTTGGCTTCTGTTAAGCAGTAGTTTTCCATGTCTTGATTTGATGTAGCGAGCTTAAGCTTACACTGCAGAGAAAACCTTGAGGGTTTTTAGTGATCTTTCGTGATCCTTAGAAATAATCCATTGGCCTCCCCATGGTCAGGATATGACAGGTAGAAAACTGCTGGTCTGTGGTAATGGGGAAAGAGAGGCTCCTTCAGAAGGATCTGAGTTTGGCTCCAAAGATGCTTCTCTTTTCAGAAATAACTTAATTATAAAAGCACTGAAGGTTTTTTAGGACATCTTGTATGAAGCAGTAACATTTTAAAGAGAATACAATCCTCAAAAAGGGCCCAGATTGAGATGTTGATATATCCTTAAAAAGGGCCATAATGTTCCTAGACGAGTGAGAGCATGTCATGAAGCTGTCTTCATAAGTTGTCTTCACAGTCTGCCAAGTATGCCTGTAGACACTAGGCATCATCACTACACATCATGACTGGATGTTATTTTATCTAAATTTCACATTCTATATCAATCTTTGGGCTAAAACCATTTTGCTGTCCTTTTTATTGGAATTTTATTGAATTTTTTTTTCTTTGCTATCCAAGAATTACAGAAAGAATTTCTGATTTTCATTTTCTTGCCTACTCAGTCTGAGCACTGACAGGGACAGTGATGCCTGAGGAGCTCAGACCGTCATCTGCCTTTTTGTCCTGAAGACATTTTGCAATCACTTTGATTGGTGAGGGAAGCAGAAGGAGCATGTCTGTAATTATCTTTTAACAAGTATTTGTTCTTGTCTAGCTTGAGCCATGAACAAACAACAAGTGCTTTGAGCCTATTTAATAGGCTTCTTATACCAGAATCTTTTGCCTGGGCAAGAAGGCAATGCTTAATTGGCCAAGCTGTGAAATCATTTGTGTCCTGTTGAAGAGTAAGGAGGGTGGAATGGGTGTTTTTATTTGTTGTCAGGACAAATTGCAAATATTTGGCATCACCCCAGTATTAATTCTGGATGATTGCACCAATCTTGTACCTGCTTCTTCACCTGGGAAATGGTGTGATTTCCCCCTTTCCCACCTTTGCTGGGATGTGGAATGAATTTCCCACTCATGTATTACCAACTCTTGGCTGCAGTGGGTATGTGTGCTTCCCCTGTTCCTGACATGAATCTCCTTCCCTGGTTGGTGAGCAGGAGCCTGTTTGTGTAACTTGGCCCAAGGGCCAAACTTCAGAGCCATCCTTCCCATCAGTACTGACCTGAGATGTGCTGCTGATGGGACAAACATGGGACAGCCTTTGCAAAGTTATGGGCTGCTCTTATTTATTCAAGGAAGATTAAAACATGAAAGATGTCCCACTTACTGTGCAGATTTTCAAAAGCCACTCAACAGCTGTCTTGAATAACTCTGTAGGTAACATCTGTGTGCAAACGTGTCTAGTAGTCAGAAGGGGGAGCTTGGGACTTCCATGTTCCATATGGTATTGCCACCTGAACTATTGCTTAGCTGGTCTATTTTTATCCATAAATGAAGAAGAAATGTAGTAATTGAACACAGAGGATATAAAAATGACAGTAATTCAATTTAGAGGAGATTTTTCATATACATTTAGGGAAGCATGCATATTATTACTTGGGACACTTGCCAGTGTATTAGGGTTCAATCTGTGGATCCATAATTTAAAAGAACTTTTTGCATTGGGAAAGTTAGCATTGTGTGAAGACAGAGTGGTTAATTTTTGATTTTTATTATTTTTTTAAATATTTATTCCCCTTCTCTCTTCTTACACAAATTCATTCAGAAATACAGCCTTTATATAGCTTGCAATACAATAAGGCTTGTACCATATTTCAAACCAGGGGTGCACATCTGACATAGTTAAACAGCTGGCTATAAAGTTCTAACATATTAACAGTTAAAACCAATGTATTTACTTATGCCAAATAAATTACATAAGCTCACAAATGGTACTGACCTTGCAACACCTAACATAGCAAACTTTATGGTAAGTGACCTGAACAGATGAGAGTGTATATAAGGTATAACAGTTGCACGCTCGGTACTGGAACATCTAGGATTAGTTAACTTTAAGACTGTGACTCTAACCAACAGAAAGGAAGTGGAACAATAACCCTTAATTCCCCTAATTTCAGCTGTTTTGGATGGACAAGGTTGGGAGGGCATCAGCTAGCTTTTTTTTCTTTACTTACACTGAGGTTTATGTTAGCCTACAAGAGGCATGACTTGTAATCTGCCTTGAAACACAATGAGTTATTTAATTTAAGGCCAATGAGAGAAGTTGTCTAGCGATTAGGCTGTAGTAACAGTTTGCAGTGCTTTTCTGCTAGAGTTACTACCCTGTAGCTGAGGGTAGTAAGGAAACTTGTGGGCCATTATCAGCTGCTCCAGTCTGTTGTCTAATTTTACCTAGCTGGTAAAGGGTCTGACTAACCAAGGACGCTTCTAGTAGAGGTTGCTACTACTAGGTTAATTAGTAGTAACTGTCACATCTCTAAAACACATTGGAAATTTGATTTAAAGCTTGTTTAATGCAGATAGAAATTCTTCTGCCTAGATGACTACTGCTTCTCTGCGTGCTTAAAGATGTCTCTGCATCATTAGGTGTGATTTTGAATAGTGTTGAATTTTATTGTTTTGGTTTTAAATAAACCAAAGGCTTCCCCCCTGCCCCCTCCTTAAAATATATGAGGGGGCTGGTCTGGTAGTGTTTTGCTGTAACCTTGAGTTGAACCAGGCTGTCCCTGGCAAAGTCAGGATGGAGTCATCTGGACTCACTTCTCGGGTATTGTGGTCAGATATGGGCCCTTTGATTTGCTGGTCTTTGACTTCAACAGATCATTGTCTTAGCTGTTGAGCTTATTCCAAGTGCAGCAGACACATGTCCTCATCCAAACAGTTAATGTCTGCATTCCCGAGGTAAAATACTTGGGAACAGGGAGGGCGCACTTGGGAGTGCTCAAGTAGGAGTGATCTCTGCTTGCTTGCTCCCTGCTCAGAAAGGTGTTCTTGCTGTTTTCATGTAGTGCTCATGAAGCACACTTTATGCTTAACAGGAATAAAAAAATAGCTACCACCTTCTTGCAGGCATGCTGGGTACCTTGGCAGTGTACATAGGGCCTAATTATTCCTCTGTCAAGATGACTACTGTTTTATTTGCTTGGCTAGAGCGAGGACGTCTTTTGGCACATGTTTAAAATTGCTACCTAAAATAGACAGGGTCACGGGTGTTTTCAGTCAGGAGCAGCACAGGACAGCTTCAGCTGCTGAGGGTAGAACTTGGCTGGGCTGATTTGGCCAACCAGGCAGGCTGGACCACTTGGACCTGTGCAAGCCAAAGCACTAGAAAGTTAGACTAGAGTTAACAGATGGTAAAATTTAAATACTGAATTCCCCTGGACTTAGTTTGTTGGTACCTTCCCAAAGATATCTGCAAAATTATTTAAACTTCACAGGAACACAAACACTTTCAAAGAAAAATAAATCTGCCGCAGCTCTGCAGGGACAATGGTTTTCTAAGTACATCAAGACCAAAGAGCATAACAGCAGTGGAGCTGACACTCCTTATGCTGAATTTGTGTTTGACCTCTTTTCTCTGCCGTGACAGGGTTCTGCTCTAGGAATAAATCTGCAATGCAAAGAAAAATGTAAATGCTTTGAGTGTGGGCCCTCTTTCACCCAGGAAGACTATGAACCACTAATGAATGGGGAGTAGCTCCCGCCATAGTTAGACCCAGGGTCTAGCTGAAGTTGTGCACCCTGTGCTGATTTATGCGACATGAATGGGCTTGCAGATGCAGCCTTGCATTGCAGTCACACCTCTGACGGCAGCGAATGGGCTCGGTGACCACAGTCAGTGGATTGTAGGTGCAATTCCTCATCTCTCCTATTCACTTATGTCCTTCTGTCCCATCCTGCCAGAGCTAGTACTCTGCAAGCATTTGAGAAAAATATCCTTGTTATTCAACAATTCAAAACCAAATTCCAGTATAAATTCAAAGATGTGGTTTTTTCCTTTTTTTTTTTT
>VZRU01006493.1:1035674-1052809 GCA_013398155.1 Pedionomus torquatus | reverse complement strand
GGGGCTTTACTTGCAGCCACATCATCTTGTGGTCATTGTCACCATATAGACCTCAGTGTTGCTAAAATATTAGGGCTGCAGAGGCTAGGGGAGATATTTGTGAGACTCCCAGTTTGGTGGCAGCTTGAGCATAGGTTAATATGAACCAACCCCAAAATCAGAGTCTTGAGGAGAAGCAGCTGAAAACGGAGAAGTATGGGTTGCAAATCCATGGCCGTTCTGCTTCTGCTGTTGCTGCATTTAGAAAACCACCATATTTATAGAGTTACCATGGATGTATTCTTCCCTGGAAAAGGGGATGCACTAACACAAAGTTAGAGTACAATGAAAGCAAATTATCTTTTATAGCTGAGACTTTAATTTGACTGGGTTGAGTCCAGTAATACTTGGAAGAGTAGAGGACAACAGATAAGTTAAAGGGTGTGTCCAGGTCACTGGAAGGCAAAGATAACCAATTTTCCTATAACTAATAAAACATTATCCAAATTGAATTGCTGTTAAGTATAGGCTCAGTGCAGAAATGATCTTTCATCAGGCTGTGCCAAATTTACTTCAATTAAGACTGATGCATGAAGAATTCAGGCTTGACATTTGAATAATGCATGCCCAGATGACAGTGTATGAGTGACTGAGAAAGGGGCATTGAAAGTATTTTCAGCAAGTTGTTTTAAAGTAAACCAGAGATTTTGCAATTATTAAGTAAGGGAACTATGTTTTGGTTTAACTGCTTGTGAGAGGGGTAAGTTGCAGTATCCGTATATAATGGGAAGAAATAGTCTGGCTGTATATGTAACGGTGGCCTTTAAGCCATAACCACTTTTGAAATTAGTTTTGAGATAATTTGGATAGATCCTTACAAGAAAAAATTAGTTCTGTAGTGCTATAAATTCATCTTGCTTACTTCCCTTGGTCGTGGACCTTTCGATGTTTGGTCATTCCCTTGCCTTGTATAGATATTCATAGAATAGAAAAGAAAAAAAGGACGAAGGGGGAGAAAGAAATAAGGGTAACAAGGATAACCAGGGCTATGGTATGACTTTCATTAGATAAAGATCAAACAAACAAAGGCTACTGTTGCTCAAAAAGGAATAAGTAAAAGGGAATATCGTGACTGATGCATAGAAGTAGCAATAGACAGGATTAATAACCTGTTTTCAAAGTAAGAGAAGATTATCCTAACCCCAGTGAAACTGGCAGGTTTAAACCCAATAAAAAATTGCACTCAAGAAGTGTGTGACTGCATTGTGAAACTTCTTGTTGCAAACTGATTTATAGCCAGAAAAATATATGGGATTTGAAGGATTGAAAAAAAAAAAGATTTGAAAAATTCATAGAGATTGTTTCTGACATTTCCTTCAGTCCCTTCGAGTCAGCTCAAAAATTTCCTAAATGTTGATAGAGTAAGGCGTCTTCCCTGCTTTCTGCAGCATGCAACCCTGCTTACTCATCTGTGCCCTGTTTTCAGTACTCTTTCCCAATGGATTTTCTAGCTAGTAAGGGTAGAATATGGGGAAAGATGGACATTTATGCAGACAGTGATTAATCGGAAGCCACATTGTTTTCTGAGCATCGTCCAAAACCTGAACACTAATAGGCTCAGGTTAAACATGGCTCGTTTTTAAAAATTAAGTTGGATACTGAAGAAATTCCTGGCCATGAATCTTAATGCTTTGCGTTAAAAGCAATATGAAGATTTAGGGGTGGAAATCTACAGCACAGTGACTGATACACTGCTACTGAATTTATCTAGGTTTGACACTCCATGTCTTCAAATTAGGGACATAGGGAATTTCCACTTCTCCGCTCAGGGTAGAAGAATGTGACTTGAAAACATTTTATTTCAGTGGGTTATTAACGATCTGAACACATGCTAATCCTCTTATATTTTCCTCATTAGATTTGGATTACTGCAGCCAAGCAAGGGGTGAAAGCTGGCACATTCTTCTGGTCTGTGTAAGTGCCCTCTATTTTCTGAAGATTTGTAACTAATAATTCGGTATTAATTTGATGCAAGTGTTTATTAAGCCATTTTCCTTATTTTAAGCATTTGGTAGCTTGGAGACCATACCTGTAGCCCTCCTTTGTTTAATATGTGCAATATTTCTGATAACTAAAGTTAATGCTACAGTTGGCTGTTTTAAGTTCATACGCTGATTTTTATAAGTTGCCTGAAGAAAAGATGTGTGACTCTGTAAAAAATGACTTTATTTCATGTCACAGTGTGTTGTTTTGCCCTCTTAGTATTGCTAGCAATGTTTCCTAGTCCTCTGAGTGTGTGTGGAAGACTTTTACTGTTCTCTTATGTCATCTGACATCAACAGCCTAATTGACTCAAAAGCCTGACTGACTCATTCATTTTACAATCTGGTCTGACCTTTGAATAAGATACTCAGTTTCCCTTTCCTAAAAGACAGCCTTTAGGATCATTGATGTTTATTCTTTGCTTAATGGTTCCAAATTATTTCCCCTTGTCTGGGCTAAGTTATATCTTCCTAACCAAAAACAAATGAATTTTGGTAATTTCTGAGTTCTGAGGAATTTATGTGGATCAGTCTCTCTGTATCATTTTAGTAGCAAGACCGCAGCAGCAAAGAAAATGGGTAAACTGTCAAGACAAGTACTAAGGGAGTTTGCTTATTTTTTTGGTGATTCCATTAGAAATAATATTCTTTGCTACTCTAAATATTACATAGCATATGGAAGGAATAATAAAATGTACCATGCACAAAAAGATGTCAATAGGTTTAGGCTTGCAAAATGATGATCTGACACAACTACAGTCTTGGGTCTACAAAACAATAGTACAAACTGGCAACAACAGAGAAGGAGAAGGCTGAAGTACTCAACATTTTTGCCTTGGTCTTCATTGGCAACCTCTTTTCCCACACCTCTGGAGTGGGTGGACTGCAAGGGAAAGACTGGATGAGTAAAGTCACTTCTGGTGTAAGAGAAGATTGGGACCCTGGCCACCTGAGAAACCTTAATATACACAAGTCTAAGGGACCTGACTAGATGCATTCCGGAGTCCTGAAGCAGTTGGCTGATGTAGTTGCCAAACCACTGTCCATGATATTTGAAAAGTCATGGCAGTCAGGTGAAGTCCCCACTGACTGCAAAAAGGGAAATATTGCACCCATTTTTAAACAGGGTAGAGAGGAAGACCCTGTGAACTACCAACCTGTCAGTCTCAACTCTATGCCTGGGAAGATCATGGATCAAATCCTCCCAGAAGCTATGTTAAGGGACAAGGAGGACAGGGAGGTAATTCAAGACTGACATCATGGCTTCAACAAGGGGAAATCCCTCCTGACCAGTGTTGTGGCCTTCTGTGATGGAATGACTGCATCACTGAACAAAGGAAGAATTACAGATGCTGTCTATCTGGACTTCTGTAAGGCCCCCACAGTCCCCCACAACATCCTTCTCTCTAGATTGGAGTGAGATGGATCTAATGGATGGATTGTTTGGTGGATGAGCAATTGGTTGGGTGGTCACATCCAGAGGGTACTCGTCAATGGCTTAATGTTCAGATGGAAATCAGTGCCCCTCAAGATGTCCAGTGACTGAGTGCATGCCCAGCGAGTTTATGAAGGGTACCAAGCAGAGTGATGTGGTTAACATGCCTGAAGGACGGGATGTCATCCAGAGGAACTGGACAGGGTCGAGAAGTGGGCCCATGTGATCATTATGAGATTCAACAAGGCCAAGTACGGGGTCCTTCACCTCAGGCAGGGCAATCTCCAGTATCAATACAGAATGAAGGATGAAGGGATTGAGAGCAGCCCTGCTGTGAAGGATGTCTGGAGTACTGGTGGTTGAAAAGCTGGACATGAGCTAGCAATGTGTGCAGCCCTGAAAGCCAATAACCTGAGCTGCATCAAAAGACTCACAGCCAGCAGGTCAAGGGAAGTGATTTTTCCCTCTCTAGTCTGCTCTGGTGAGAACCCATCTGAGTTCTGCATCCAGCTCTAGAGTCCTCAGTATGAGAAAAACATGGACCTGTTGGAGTGGATCCAGAGTAAGGCCTCAAAAATTATCAGAGGGATAAAGCACCTCTCTCATGAGGAAAGGCTGAGAGAGATGGGGTTGTTGAGCCTGGAGAAGGGTCTGAGGACACCTTATTGTGGCCTTTCAGTACTTCAACAAGGCCTGCAGGAGACATGCAGACATACTTTTTAGCAGGGTCTGTTGCTATAGAAAAAGATGAAACGGTTTTTTTCTCAAAGAGTGTAATTTTTGACTAGATATAACAGAACAGGCTGGAACAGGCTGCCCAGAAAGCTGGTAGATGCCCCATCCTTGGAAGTATTCCAGGTCAGGTTGGATGAGCCTCTGAGCAACTTGATTTAGTGGAAAATAACCCTTTTGATTGCATGGGGGTTCGACTAGATGACTGTGAAAGGTCCCTTCCATCCCAATTTGTTCTATGTTTCTAAAAAAAAGAAATTAATGTGATTCCTATGTCCTACAACTACACAGTCACCATAAACATCCGAGCCAATGCATGCTTGGAAATATAAAATATTATGGAAGGTAACCAAGGATATGTCATATCAATGGCAACAGTAAGGGAGTGAGACAGACAGTTTATGTTTGAATGAAATATATATACCTTAAAACTGTGTCATTTTATTTGGGGTACAGAATGTTTTTTTGGGAGAAATCAGGAAAACTCTTTTAGGAAAACAGAAGTGTTTAAAACATCTGAGTCACAAATGACTAAATTGAAATAATGGATTATTTTTCATATGGCACAATAAATAGAAATTTCAAAACTGGACAATACCTGAGGTTAATATTCTGCTTTATGCTATTGCCTTGTTTGCAAATTTTATCATGAATTATGATTTTTATAGTTGTTTTACAACTGAAAGTTCTCTGCATAGTTAGAGACTGATGACCACAGTTTTTCTACAAGGCACTAAAAACTACCTTATTTCAAAATGGTTATTGGCATGTCTATTTCTCTGTCAGATATTTCCAAAGAGTGCTGAATTCAGTTCAGGATGGTGAATCCAAGATGGTCACATTTAATTCCTGCCCTGGGATTCTGCTGTTGATCTAATGGAATTTGGACTGGCTATGCTATTGTACTAAAATAACTGCATTGTCACTGACTAGCAGAGCTTTCCTAAGATGAGATGTTTGGAAGTTTAACAGCTGTTTATGAAGTTAGTCATAGCGTGAACTTGGCCTCAGCAGCCAAGTGAGAAATCTCAGGATACAAACAGTGAAACAGGATGAGTCTGTTCTGCAGGGTGAGAAGCTGTCAAAGTTGTGCAAGTCACTGTGCTGATGGCCTGCTGTTTCAGATGGCTCTGTTTTGATTTACACCAGCCTAGCCCTCAGTTTGGCTGCTGTTACGTCAGTGCTTCAAAACTACCAGGGCAGGATGATTGTTTAAACTCAGACTAATGTAAGCAATTTAATGGTTTTTACTCATGCCAGCTATCCAGTGGCAGCACCATTGTGCATAAAACAGTGTTCATCTGGGTTAAAGCTGCCAGAATGAATCTTGACTCACTCCTGTTTAGAACCTTGAGTTCTGACTCATTAAAAACTTTTGATCATCTCCTGGATGTCCACATACTCCAAAAGAAAGACCTGAAGTGATTCTGTTTGCAAAATAAGAATCGTTATTAAGGAAAAGAGAAGATACTAAGAGCAAATGACATAATTATAATTGATTTTAATCATGTTAGGATCACTTCATAGCAAAACTTTGTTGATGCTTTTTGTATCCTATGATAACAAGATATATTTTTGTATTTTGTGGTCCAGTGTCATCCCCCATGAGCGCAGAATATTAACAATACTGCAGTGGCTAACACTTCCAGACAATGAAAGGTAATTCGCTTATTGTCACCTGCTGTTGGATAACTGCAAACTTGTTTCTCCCTAGAAGTAGCTGGAAGAGCAAGGGGAAACTTAATTCTAAAAATTATTTTTGTCTGTTGCATGCTATTGGTGATTTAAGTTTTTTTTAGGGGGTTGTATTTGGCTTTTGAGTTTTGTTTAAGTTTCTCTTAATCTCAGCTTTTAACCATCAGCATTTTGATTCTTCTCAATAATTGTATAGTATGAACCTATTTCTTATCAAGAAGCATTTAGTTACACGGATTAACTTGGATTGCTTTTATCCCACTGAGTCTAATATGGTTTAATAACCTTACAAGGAATGGCAGTTGCAGAACTGGACCCTGAGGACTGGGAAAATGTTAAGATTTTAGTTGTGATATTTTTCAGGACATGAGCTCATACATGCTGCTAGCTGCAAAGCTCAGGCGAGCTGCTGTTCTGATCTCTCCTACCAGACTTAGAAAAAGCATGTGTCCTCAGATGGTACCCAGTGTGCCTCCCTGCATGTATTCTTGGATTTAATAAAACTGTAGAACAACTAATTGCTTAATCGTTCCATGGAAACATGACTGAGAAACAGTTGTTTTTCCATAAAGCCAACTCTCATTGGAAAGTTGACTTGATTTGACTTGACCTAACAGCTCTGGAGCTTTTTGTTGTTGTTGAACGAAAGGTATCCTGAACAAGACCTTTCTTTCTTTCAGACCTTATGTTTATGCTTTCTACTCTGAACAACCAGATGCTGCTGGTCACAGATATGGTCCTTTCAATTCAGAGGTTAGTATGGATTCTCTTCTGCAGAAAAAGCATGACTCAAATGTCTTTTTTGAATAATTGCCACTGCTCAGGAGTAGCATTTTTTAGCAACATTTTTTTTCACTCATTTCTGCAGAATGTTTCCCTTTGCCAGAGAAAGCGAAGTTATTGTCTTAAGGATTTATCGTGTAAGATTCACTTCTGAGGGAAGGAACTGCCTGTGCCTTTCAGGACATTATTTCTCTGTGTGATATAATAATACAAATAGAAAGATTTATTTGGAAAGACAGGAGTATATTGCCTACAACAGCATCATTTCACTTTCCTCAAATAACTTACCCTTCTTAAAAGTGATAAAATTATAATGTCAGAAAGTATTGAGGAGAAATGCAGAGGAGAAAAAGCTTTGTTTAAAGCTGACAGCCCACAGTAGCCAAAGAAATAATTCCAGTCTGTTGTGAGCTGCAAAAAGCTGCTATTTCCAGTTTAATGTAGGCCCTACAGGGGTTCAGGAAGCTTTGCCAGTACTGTTCCCTTAGGACTGCACTGCTGAGCTTGGAAAAAGTTTAGGAGCACTGTAAGGTATTTTAATGAAAAATTATGTGCAAAGCACTGCAGTAGTTAACCCCTTGTTTGAGCTTCTGGTAGCTGGCTGGGATTGATGTTCGCTTCTGACAGTGTCCAGGGGACATGAATTTAAAGGGTATGCGCTTGTCTGGGATTTATGGGAAGGGGAAGTAAATTCTGCATCCAAGTATCCTGTTACATCAGCTGGCTGGGAACTGGCATCTCAGAAGATCTTTGACATCAAGCAAAGGTCCCCTAGTTTCAGCGCAAATATATGCCCACAGATTGCCATCCTGAGACTTTAGGAGCTTTTATACAAACTATTTAAGGAGTGAACAGATGAGTCTCAGATACCTACTCTTTGCAAGATAATTCAACTCTCCTGGAGCAGCCAGATAGAAGCAGTAGATTTTTACTTGTTTGGTGTACATCTGATAAATGCTCTGTAATGGAAGAGAGAGCAAAGACGAGCATTATTATTATGCTTGCATTACTTGAGCTGATTAAATAAATTTGCAGTGGTTATGAACTTTCTGTGGGTAGCATCCCTGTTAGAGCAGTTTGAACTGTAGTCCCAGAGCAGTGGGTGCAAATAATTATTCCAAACCAGCACTGAAACATCATACTGGCCAGGAAGAAGGTAGTCCTTTTTCTGGATGAGCAGTGGTTAAAATCTACCAACACTCTTGCTAAATTGACAGGCGTCAATATATCTCCATGTTGTCATTTGACTCAGAAGACGGGGGATGTCTGTCTCGGTCAAGCAAGGTATCAGTAATGAGGGCTCTCTGATCAAGTGTTTATTACTCAATGATGCTTTGTGGTTCATATTATTATTGGAGTGTTGCAAATACTATGTGTGGCTCTAATTTTATTTATCTGTAGACAACCACTTTCTTCTGAACAGTTGTGGGGCTCTTTCAGTGGACTTAAAGGAGACTATGAAGATGATGACATTGAATTTGTTCTTTAAATTGTAGTCTTTAACAAACCAGTTTTTGCATCCAATGCTATAATCTAGTTTCAGGTTAACTATAAGTTTCTAAAAAATGAAGTGTAATTGCATCATTATAGAAAAAGTAATTATAAAAGCAAAAAGCCCCCCAAGGCTCTTACCGTTTGAGGATTCTACTGGGTGGTTATCTAAAGGCTGATCTCTAATTGCAAAACAAAGACTAGGCTCTTAATAAGTGTGAAATAGTAGCTTATGAAAGTTTTACCAATAAATTGATTTATGCCATTTGTGTAAAACAAAAGAAGAGCACAATATTGATTTTTAGCAAATTGAGAACAGATGAATTAGCAAATAAGCATGTATGGGTTTGTAGTTCAAACAGCGGCCATAACTTTGTGAATGGAAATTTAAATAAATGAATACAGCTGTGTAAGTATACAGATGCTGAGATTTGGTAGGGGCCTGGTTTCAGGATAAAAAATCTAGGAAGTATTTTATGTTGTTCTTCTTGATGCTGTTTTCAGTATAATTTTTAGGAGCTATGAAATTTATATAAATCAGCTGGGAAAAAAGTCCTCAAAGGGATCCCTTTCAGCTGCTTCCTTGACAGCAAGAGCATGACCTCCCTGTGAAATCACACTTTTCTTTTATAAAGCTGGCAGCAGTTAGAAAGTTGGAGTAGTACTGACCACTTCATTTTTCTTCATGCAAAGGCAGATCAGCCAAACAATAATATCTGAAAACAAGCTTTTAACAATTCTGTGTTATATTTAAGATGGACTGCTTATTTCTTCTTTTGAGGATTTTATGTTGAATTTTTCTTGCTGTTAAAGTGAATGTTTGCTAGAACTTACTATACCAAATAATCTCCTAAAGGTATTTTAAATGTATAATCTTAAAGGTCTAGTGCAATCCATTACTGATAGTTTTAAACTTCCAGATTTCAGTAGAAGGTGCTTAGAGCCTCACAAGACATGTACAACAGCCTGTGTGCAAAATGTCTTAAAAGCTAGAAATAAAGGGACTTAGATGCATTTAAATTTTATTGTTGAATTGGCAGTGCTGTTGATAAAAATGAAATACAGATGATGGCCAGTGTCCACTTGTATACCTCTGTGTCTTCTAACATTTTGAATTTCAGTGTAAATGATTTGATGGCCCAGGTTTTGGGGTGGTATTTTTTTCAGCTTTGGCTTTGATTTTTCTCCTTTGGTTTTGTTTGGTGTGTTGTTTTTGGTTTTTTTGTTTGTTTGGTTGGTTGGTTTGGTTTTGAGTTTTTTGTTTCATTTTTTTTTGGGGGGGTGGTAGAGGAGGACACGAATAAACTTGTTAGGAAGTATTTCAGTGGGTACCATTACATTTCCAGGAGTAGTTATGGGATTTAGCAAATATGTGCTTGCTCTTGATTTACTTCTGCATTTATTTTTTTCTTTCCCTCTGTGCTTCTGCAGTTGAACTCTGGTAGGTTGGTCCGTCCGGGTCAAGAAGCAGAGCTTTGGCTGGCTAGTTACCTTTGTGATGTTACGGTTCCCTTCTGTAAGCGGGGAGGGATTTTTTTCCCTCCTCCATAACTCTGTTCTGACTCTTCTCAAGCAAGACTAAGATTTGGCTGGTTAATAAGAACTTGGCTTTTTTTTCCCTTTTTTTTTTTTTTTCCCTGGCTAACTTTTTTTTTTTTTTTTTAAAATAAAATATTCTAGAAATATACTACCTTAAGAGCTCTAAAACACACCAAAACCTGGCATTGCTAAGCCATTCCTGCTGCTCCTCTAACATGCTGTCTTGAGACGGCCATTTTCAGTGTTCAGACCTGGGTCTCCTGCGCTCGCGTGTGTCTGGCATTGTGGACCTCTGTCTGAGCCGATTCAGAGACAGTAAAATGAGAATCCTTCCTTTCCCTGCCGCTCCTCTCATCAGGACTGCACAAAGCTTGAAGCATTTTAAAAACAGAAAACTCTGGTGCTGCTTAATTAAAATGCGTGTCTGGAGAGAGACGAATGAGACCGGACTAGAATCTCCTTTCCAGCTGCTTGCCTTGGAAGCAATGAAACAGCATGGCAGATGGTAACATCACCTTCCTTCCCTTTCCCGTTTATGTAGCTCTGTAACCGAACAACTGTGAGAAGCTGCCTAAGTACATAGAAGTAAAATATCATACATCCCTGACTCTTCTCAAGCCCACCCAACGTGCTCCGTTATACACAGTGTAGGGTAGCTGCTGTCTCCCAGTGGGGGTCATTGTCACTGCTTCACACGCCATCCTGAGCAGTGCCAAGAGCCTGCAGCTTGCCTTAAAGTCAAGGAGAGTAGTACGCATTAAAACCATGAGCTAGGTGATTAATGGGATAGTAGTTTTTCCAGTTATGTCTTAAATGTGGGGTGTTTTTTTCCCTTCTGTTAACCTACCTCAGGTAGTATTTGTGCATTTATGAACAATACCATTACCCAAGAAGACACCATACTAAGGTTCTAGGAAATGAAATTGTCAAATTGCCCCCAAAGCTGGTAATAAGGCAGGTAGCAGTACAGCTTTCTGGTGCAGTGCCACTAATAAATATGCCCTGCCTAGCTGATTTGAAGGATAGAAACTCCATGCTCAACGAGTCTCACCTTTGTAGCTCTTTCCTGCAGTCCCCACATAGTGGCCTGTTGGGTTCTAATGATTTCAGCGGGGTGCATTGCCTGGCACATGATGCTGGCCTAACTTGATGGTACTGAGGAGGGTACCTAGTGTCACCGATTCAGCCCAAAAGCGCATGTGGGAAACTGCAGAAAGCCATTTGGACTGGACAGACTCTAGTACTAGTGCCTGAGCCNACCCCAGACGCTTGTTAGATCGTATGCAATGAATTTTACTTAAATTAGAATTAAATTTACTTAAATTTTTATATTATTTATAGTATTAATGGATTATATATTTGAACAATAAAAAAACCCCACATAACTATATATTTTCAAAACCAAAAGCCCCACCTATTTTCTGAAACGCCGATTTCATTTGCTTTTATGCTGTCTGCTCTCGTAACTGCTGTTCTGCTTTCAGTACAATTTGGTGGAGTTCTCCTTAGAGAGAGACAGATCCTAAATTGTCCAAATGCCTACATTTTTGAAAAGGCCACAGTATGTATACTTCAGAATTAGCTGGCACAGGCAGCTTTACTGTCTGATGTGAGTCGAGACAGGCTTTTTTTTTTCTGAGTCCAGACATCTCTCCCCGCCAGTACAGGAGAGTAGTTATGGCTCCCCTCTTACTCCGCCCAAGAGACCTAAGAGAAAGCTTCCTCCTAAGAGGAGACAGGAAAGACCAGTTGCAGCTCCAAAGAAAAGAAGAAGAAAAGTACATAGAGTGGATCAATATGCTGCGGAAGCTCGTCGGAAGAAAGTAAGTTTACATATGTTCCAAAATTTTATGATCAAAGTGCCACTTTTTAGGCACTAGTCTAGCTTTATTTTTTTTCGACTTGGGAGTTTGCTCCATGCTTCAGGTTGGGATTTGGCAGACAAAACTTCTCTGAATGTACTGAAGGACGCAAAGGAAAGCAGCCAAACAAGACCAAGTCTTCTGGGAGCTATCTATGTGTTTCTTGATTCAGACTCTGTTTGCATCAAGGAAAGTCAACTTTATATCTCTTTAGATTTTTAAATCCAGCCATCAGCCAGAGGAAATGTCAGATATATCCCTGAGAAGATGCTACCAGTGTTGCTAACATGTTTGAGCTATTACAAACTCTGTAATATGTAGTAGCCTCCATAACTCCCCAGCTCTTGGGAGCCTGGATATTATTTGAGATTCTGTGTCTAGTCATCGTGGTTGTGGAAAAGTCCTGAAAATGTGACTCATAAAATCTAAAAGAGAAAGAACTTTAAAAAGTTGTTAAAAAAAAAAAAACAACAAAAAAAAAGTAAGGCAAGTTTGTGGCTTTGGAGCGTAGAGGATTCTTGATTACATGATTTTTGAATGCTATATTTGCAATAGAAGTGATACAGTTTGTTTTCACAGGAAAAAGGTCAAATAGAAATAGCTTAATTAGGAAAAGGTGCAAGTGGAAGAAAAACATATTCCTTAGTGTACTGTTCGTCTCCAGCTGGTACTAACACACGTACTAGACGGGTCTATAGACTACTTCAATATTATTTTTGTTTCAGAAATTTAACTAAATAATTCAAAACCTCTACAAATAAACAACTCAAATATTTCTTCTTTAGGCTTTAAACAAAAGCCTTGACACTCCATTGTCTCCTACAAGAGGCTATAAACACTCTTCTCAATAGGTTTTTTTGTGGGCATGTTTTTGGATTTGTTGCATGATTCAATTCAACGCAGTTATTTTGAGACCAATTTTTAAGCCTGATAAGAAAACAAGAATTTTCCCACAAGTTTTTAACACAGTTTTACCTGAAAGGAGAACTGAAAACCAGCATGGATGATATTTCTATCACTCGTTTATTTACCATTCCAAATTCTACCATTCTCGCATGAAGCACAGTAGGTAGCTAACACTCCAACTGATGTAAGCATACATGATTCTCATTTTTTTTCCCCTTTCTTTCTCGGGATGAAAAGGTCATCCAGACATCCCTAAAAGCCTCTTCCCAGTATGTCAACTGTGAACATTTATCACTATTATTTCAGAAAAGAAAACAAACTAATATAATGCAATAGTTGTCATTATATCTGCAAGTTGCTCTAAATTTGTTCTTCTTTCTAATCAAGCTTCTTCTAGGGTTAAACTCAGGAGAAAATCTGATTGTGGTCTGTACGTCTCAGATCCCATACACAATGCTTTCACAGTAGAACCAATTCTTTATTGTAGCACCATCTTAGAGATCATATATCTTGAAAGATTAAATGTTTCCATACAACTTTCCAAAGTCTTGATATCAACGTGTTAAGTGAAGAAAGGTATATGCAAGAGTTCTGTTTGTTAACCACTAACACTTTGGAAGTCACATCTGGCAAAGAACATAAGCTGTAAGAACAGCATGTCCACACAAAAAATCCTTGCCTGAATATGCCACCTACAGCCAACCTTTGGCTGTGAAGACTATTTGGGGAAAGACTTGGATGTCTTATAGAGAGTAGTAAAAAGATACCTGAATTTGCATTCTGTTGCTCTTTAATTTTTAATGAGATGAAGAAATACTGGTCAGGGCCTTTCTAGAAGTGCTTTGAGCAGAATCAAGCAATGAAAACTGAAAAGTTGAAGAGTTTGTGTTTTTTTTTTTTTTTTTTTTTTGTTTTGGTTTTTTTTTTTTTTGTGGCTTTCTGTGTGAGCTGTTTCTTTCAAAACCAAGATTTTTAATTTACATTGACTTTCTTACAGTTTCAGAATATTCTCTGCAGATATACAAGAGGGTCACTAAACAAAAATACTAGAACTTGAAATCTTTGGAAGTATTATTACACTTTTTTAAAAAAATATTTCTTAAAAGAAGCCTCAAGCCTGCTGACAAAGGTAAACATAAATGGGAAATCCATCTGGATTTCCGGCTTCCTTGAATAAGCTTTGGATTCTGAGTAAAAGTTGTATTTTGTAGTGATTTATGTTATACAAACAGAGTTTCATAAAATTGGAATTCCCAGTCATTGAAAAAATTCTTTGTATTTGAGAGTGGAAGATTGCTGAAACAGACAATTTTCTTTTTTTTTCTAAACTCAAAATGTTTCACAGTTTTAACTAAACTGACTACTTAAGAGTTCCTAAATTAAACTATCTCTGAATTTTACCCTTTGCCTGAACCGCTTCCATATGTTGCAGAAACTGTTCCTCCTGTTCCCTGCCGTGATTCCATCTCATGTGAGCCGCTTCTCCATGTATTTATAGTGCCACATGGGAGATGACATTTCCTGTCTCATCATATAAACTATCAGATCATTTAACATCCAACCCTTAATGATTCAGGCAGAGGGAGAATTTCTGAACCATCTCTTTCTGGGTCACACTAACATGGCATTTGTCTTCTCTGAAAATTCTGCCAAAATCTAGTTCTTTCTCATCCAAACTTTGTTAGCGTTCTCTTTGTTACTGGGAGGATGTTTTATTGCATTTACTTGGACCAGCCAAATCAAACAGACAAGCAAGGAGGAAGTTAGCATAAATGTGACAAAAAATATTTTCTTCTCAAAACCAAAACAAAATCTGAGTTCTCTGCCTAAAATCCTACTTCAAAATGTTTCCCTTCTCTGTGCCATCTGGTAAATTTTTTTTCCTTTTCATATAGCTGAAAACACAATCCTGTAAACATTTCTTGGTGTGTTCTGGTTTGTTTCTTAGCAACAAAGAAACTTAAATGAAGAAATCACAGTACTGTATCCATCTCTTCTGGGGCCTGCTGACAATTTTGCCAAAACTGTCATTTGAGATATTGGAAACTCTTGGCTTTGAACCTGAAGAACACTCCCTCCTGGCTGCATGTGCTACTCAAGTGACCTGAATGTTGTCGTCCTACCATCAGATGTCCTTTGAAGTGAATTTCATTAAGTGACTTGGCATTTGAATCCCAAGTCTAAAGCTTCATTTCATGTTCATGTTTTGACTAAACCATTCATACAAATTAAAAGTACTGCTGTAAGAAAGAAACTGAGCCCCAAAGTCATATGCATTTTTCTAACATCTATACTTTGTTTTACTACATATACATGTTTCTGTGAGAGGTCTAGGATCAGCCATAAAGATCTTTTGCTGTCTTTTGTCAGCATCTCAGCAGGACTTTCCCGTGGTGAAATTAAAGTGTGGATACAGGAAAGGGAAGGAAATAATACTGTAATTATAAGTGTAACAGCTCAGCCAAGGCTTTGCTTCTTGACCTGGATGGTTATCCTACCAGAGTTTTGCCAAAGGACCTCCATGTGTAGAAGAAGGAAGAACACCTCAATGACAGAATTAACTTTTTTCCTTTCTTGCATATTTATACAGATGATGGTGAATCCTCTCAGAGAGATTGACAAGACAGTAGGACAACTAATGGATGGACTGAAACAGTTGAAACTGCATCGATGTGTCAATGTCATCTTTGTTGGAGATCATGGTAAAATAAACAAGATTTTTTATCAGTATATATAAATGCTTGAGCAATGTAGCTGTAATATAATAAGCGGCTAAAATGAAAGTTCTGCTCAAGATATTTTTGTGCTGATTTGTTCTGGTAATTTAAATCCCCCAAACCACCTAGTCCAGTGCAGATTTTTTCACTCAGCTTGCCTGTTAATTGTGATTAGACAATGCTTCTCTTTCATAACAGTGATCTGGGTATTTACATCTCCACTTTGAGTTTTTCAAAGCTTGGCATTTTGGATACAACATCCAAGCGGATCTTGCCTTGTGTGAAAGCTATAATGTGCCTACAGTAATCTTTTTTGGCAGTTCTTATGAAAGGACACAATTTAGTAGCACTAAAGAAAGGAGTAGGACTTGAGAGCAAGATGCTTCCATGGTAACTAGTGGACCAAGTTATCCTACTAGGAGAAGGCCAGGCTTGATGGGGCTCTGAGCAGCCTGCTCCAGCGGGAGGTGTCTCTGCCCCTGGCAGGGGGTTGGAACTCCATGATCTTCAAGGTCCCTTCCAACTCTAACCATTCCATGATTCTATGATCTGTAAAGAACTGTGTCCAGGTTGGATGGAAAAGGTCATCAAAATAATGGAGGAAGGAGGAAAACTGTAAAAAGATATTTCAGGGTCAGGTGGAGAGTCACACAAAAGCAGAGACACCATTTGGCAGATCTCATTCTTTCAGACATCAGAAGAAACTTTGCAATAGAAGATACAGTAAATAGTAGTAAGGACAAAAAGAAAAAGAAAGTTTTACTGAAGAAGTTTACCATGTTTGAGTGTCCTGGTTTTGCATAATTTTTTAATGGTGCTGCCAAAGGTCCTGTTCTGTTTAGATTTGAGTTTATGGAAGTTTCAAAGCGACTGCTACATTAGCAGTAATGGCTGGGGGGAGAGAAGGACAAGGGGCAGGAAGGATTTCCAGGGGAGGCAGTTTTGTGCTGAGAACTGCCTGTGACTGGCAATACATTCCTCCCTGCCACAAACGGCTGTAGGAGAGAATTGTTTATCTGTGGCTGCCTTAGAACAGACCACCAACAGACAATACCTTTTGTGTGTGACTTCTCTTAAAATCCTTTGTTTGAAAAAAAATAACCCCTAAGTAGTACACTAAACTGAAACCAGACTGATTTTTCCATGAGCTTAGTTTAGAGACATGTCAGTGTGCACATGGTATGTGTGGTGGCTGCTTCTATGAGGTTGGTATTTCTCTTGTATAGGCAAGTGTTAAAATCACCCCTAGTTTGGCTCCTACCAGTGCCTGATGTTGGAATTAGATGACTGGAAAGAACAAGAAAAACGTTTGTCATCCAAAAGAGAAGAATACATAAGCTGTTTGGGTTCTCTTTCTATGCTGTTTTGGAAAACATGTTTGTTTCAAGCTAGAGTAATTTTGTGTTTTCCTTCTGCAGGGATGGAAGACACTACTTGTGAAAGAACTGAATTTTTAAGCAACTATCTGACTAATGTGGAAGATATAATTTTGCTTCCTGGATCTTTAGGGAGAATTCGCCCTAGGTCTAGCAATAACCTAAAATGTAAGTTAATTTAATTGCACCTCTTATAGCGTGAGAACAGGACTCAGTCCCTTCCTTGGGCTGACATTGCATGATAGGTGTAAATTTGCAATGTGTCAGCAGGACATTTGGAGGGAAGCCCGCTAAAGACCAGCTGCTTGCTCCCTTCCCAATTTGGACCTCACAGATCCCAGCGTGGCAGAGATGTGTGAAGTGGATGGCTGAAATCATCTGGGTTGAAACCTGCCCATTTATGGCAAGGAGAAGTGGGAACTCTTGAAGCTATTTTCACATGGCAGTATACATGTCATCAATTTACTCATACACTTCTCCCCTCTGTCAATGAAAAAGAGGCTTGAGGAAGCTCAGGACTGCATGGATAGAAAAGACTGCATCTGGTGCCTTTTCTGAGCTAATGGCCGGGGGGGAGG
>VZRU01006493.1:992195-1035663 GCA_013398155.1 Pedionomus torquatus | reverse complement strand
GGGGGGGGGGCGGGAAATAATTGCTAATTTTCAGCTCAGCAGCTTGTTCATACTTTGGGCATAGGTGAGAAAAAGCAGCATGGATGAGAAGTGGGTTGGTAAAAAACAACAGGCTGGAGATGTTGAAGGACACAAGGGATCTGTAGAGCACGTATTCAAGGCCAGTCTTGATAGTAAAACTTGCTGGTTTTTTGCACCATGCTGTTAGGAATTCACCCAGATGGTGTTTCACATTAGCTGATCTTTGATGAGAGCACAGGGGGCTCAGGCAGGAGTCCTCTGGTGAAGCTTTTTTTATTCCTCCTGCATTTTCCTGTTGATAACACTGCCTCAAATCCTGCAGACACATCTTTGCAGTGGGTAAGCCTGCAGCTTGTGTTTTTGAGAATCAGTAGAACTCATCTCAAGCTCAACAATATTGTGCCCTAAACAACCAAAACAATGTGAGTTAAACAAGGTATTTCAATTCCTAAGGTTTTTCCTCTTAGCCTTTTTTTTTCTCTTTGGACTGCAAAATGCTTCCCCTCGTTACTCTGCAAGAAGACAAAGTTAGTGTGGATTGTTGCTGGTTTGGGGCTTTCTACATCTTACATGACCTTTAATAGTCCATAGACTCCAGAAAATATTCTCTGGAATGTTTTACCATGGCTTTTCACTAACTCTGTAGTAGTCTATGAAATACATATATGAACCGTTAAAAGAGACCAAAAAAATCGACATATTTATCTTACTGCTTCTAAGGAAATGCATTGTTGCATTCAAATGTGCTTTCAAAAATTTTCAAGGAATGTCTTTGGGGATGATTTTTCGTTTTAGAGGAAAGTTGTCAAAAGACTTGAAATTATATGCTTTCAGAAAAGAGAATATATATTAAGCAAAGGCCCAAATCATGAATCAGTGAGCACCATTGCCTAACTATCACTAAATAAAGTGGAACTTTAGATCATATTCATAATATCTTATTTGATATCTACAGTGTACTTTTAGTAATGATCTATCAACTTTTCAGAATGCTTCTGTAAAATGGCATTATTACCTCATGTTTTCTTTTGCAAATTGTTCATCTTTTATATTTTTGTCTTTTTTTTTTCTCTTTGCTTAAACAGATGACCCTAAAGTGATTGTTGCCAACCTTACAGTAAGTATTTAGGACTGGGAGGTGTCTCTGTACTTCACTGATCACTTCACATCTTAATTTGGGGCATTATTCTGCATTCTCTCCTCACTCTTTAGGCAGGAAACCCAACCATTAGCATGAATAAAGAGTGTTAAATGGTGCCCTTCATGAGTACAGATTAATGTTTGTCATAAATTCCACTGTTTGCTGCTGTAGTAGCTTTTATAACCTTTTTGGGCAGTTCAGAGCCAGAATCTCCCTGATCGTCTTGACTCCCTGAATTGAGTCTATTTATTCATTCCTTCAGAAATGGAAAGTAATCTTTTAGGGTAAATATTTTACTAGCACTTTGAAGACACTGAAAAAGTTCATTTGATAGCCTTCAACTACAACCTTGCTTTTAATGTAAAAAAAAAAGGTGTTTAAAATAAAAGCTAATTTGAAAGAAATCATATTTTGTAACCAGATTCCTTTAAATATATCTGCAGATAAGATGTATTTTGAGCATTCAGCTTTCCTCTGAAACTTAAGCTTTGGTCCAGTTAGAATAAAATTCTTCATCTATGAGCTAAGTAAGTGCGATGTTTTTGAATGATGCTTTCAAAAAGACTGTCATGAGAATGAAGCTTTCCAAACACATCTTTGAATGACTCCCTGGGTACTGGTCTTATGTAAATCCTGTACAGAAAGGGCTGGACAATGTACTCTAGATGTACACATTGTTCTCAAGATATCATCAAGGAAGACCTTAATGGCTTGATTTCCGTAGTTCAAGGTTTTATGCTCGTCTAAGCTAGCTGACAGCAGTGCCATGTTCAACTGTTTATTTTTCAGTGTAGAAAGCCAGACCAGCACTTCAAGCCTTACTTGAAACAGCACCTGCCTAAACGCTTGCACTATGCTTACAACCGAAGAATTGAGGATGTCCATTTACTGGTGGATCGCAAATGGCATGTGGCAAGGTAAACTCTTGCTTTTGTTTCCATCTTGATTTACAGGCTGGTTTTGGTTTGGTGGTTTTTTTTCTGTGGAAACAAGACACCTGTCATTGCCCTGTCTGCCAGCATCCCTCTCCTGCAGCCTGTGAGCAAGAGGAGTTTGGAGCTCCTGGTGAGGTTCAGTCATATTTGGCACAAGGGGATGTAGCTCAGAGCACAAAATTGTTTTAAAGTTTGGGAAAACCAGTACTTGGACAGACAGTAGAGGCCCAGATTAGTTTCCTTTAACAGCTGTGTGTTTTTTGATTGATTATCTGAAGTATAGGGGCTGATACGCTTTTTTTAGTGAGATGCAAGGTTCCTTCCAATCAGGAGGCAGGGAATATGGGAGGAAAGGGAAGGTATATGTGACCAGGGAATGCTAAGGAACAAGAGACTGAATGGATGAAGTGGGTGAATGGATTAAAAATGGAGATACTGTCAGAGTGGGTGAATGCCTGAGAACATGTGGAAGGGTACAACAGGGTCGCCATCAAAGTGCCATGCTGTATTATGTTGCAAAATAAATCCACAGAAACCAGGATGCTTTAGTTCAGAGAAAAAACTCTTTTGAGTAGGTTTTCCCCGTATGGCTCTGAATTTTCAATTATAAATAAATGGGCAAACTTTAATATTCCTAGGTAAAAATTGAGTGAGGAAAAACAAGTTGGCCCATATATGTACAGAGCAATCAAGACAGTAATAGCATTTGTTTATCCATTGTGCACCTCTTTTTGTTTTAATATATTCTTTTTTTTGCTTTGGTCTTTTGAGACCTGTTGTGTATTACAGTATGAGAACAGCTGCGTCTTTATGCATAAAGTTGACTAAGTGGTTCTTGGAAGATGACACAGCTTTTGGCTCATGGTAGTCCATTATGAGCTTTAAATTATGGTAGGCTTTTTTGCCCATATAGCTGCCAGGCAAACACACGGTGTGTTGTAAGTGCCTTTTGACATCTGTGCTTATCTTTCTGTGAATTATGCAAGGAACACCCTGCTGAAGCAGTGAATGAGAAACCCCCATTGCTTTCTTGCATAACTTCACTAGCTGGCCGGTTGCCCTGTACAGTTTCTGTGGCTACGGTTCATCTACATTTCAAGGAATCACACTCTGAGTTTAGGCCTATAAATGTTCTAGCTTTAAGAATTTTACTGGAACTGATGGGTTGGCCCAAGATGATTGACATTTAGTAATTTCATATTAATTACATCAGACTTTCTTTGGCTTATTTATTTATTAGATTTTCTGAAATCTCATTTATCAATAATTCATTCATTAATATAACTGTAATTCATTGTATATTCAAAGCCAGGAAAAAGGTAGTTACAGACCTGATTGCTGTAACTCTAGTTATTTACAAGGCCGAAATAAAATTTTGGCTGAGTGTCATTTTATTGCAGATGGAAAAATTAACTTGTAGGAGAATCTGGTCCACTGCATCTATTGCCTGCACATGGTCCTCATAAACCTGTAAAAAAGTACTCTGGAATGAGCTAATAATAATTCCTATGACAACACTTATTTTTCCATATATTTTGTAAAAAAGATGGTCAGTAACAAGCTGATCATTAGTGTTTCTATGATACAGTAGTGATTTTCTAAGCTATTTATCTTCAATACAGTCTTCATCTTTTCCCTCCTGCTTTGTTTTTCTTCCCCATTTTTATTTATGGGTTGGAAGGCAAACAGGTGAAAGCATTTTACAGCATTCTATGATATTTGTAGCATTGTAACATCACAAAAGTGCTTTCTTAGAAACATCTGTTGGTCTTTCAAGGATTGGAAGAGTATGGTCCAAAATACCTCTGGCCTGCAGGGAATTATGTGATGTGAGAGAGTCTGAGAAAATAAGTAAATAGTTGCTAACGCTGTTATCAGTGAGTAAGAGCTGTTGGCTCTTAGATATCCTCTTATAGTGGGAGCAGAGGGAGAAACCCTGAGGTGGTCAAATGAGCCTGCAGCCCCCACTACTGCTCTTCAAGAAAGATGAGCAATGCATTGCCTTGTAACCTCATCCCTCCTACCCCCAAATAAATTTCCAGGTCTGCCACTGTACCTACTCCTTTGAGAACATTTTCTAATAGTTTTTCAATTTAGGAAAGCTGTGGACGTTTACAAGAAACCAACGGGAAAATGTTTCTTCCATGGAGACCATGGCTATGACAACAAGATAAACAGCATGCAGGTATGAGAGACGCAGTAGCCTTTGTGGGAGGGTCACTGAAGGCAGAAGAAATTGGAGGTCTCTAAAGTGCAAATATTCAGTGAAAAAAAGTCCTATCTTTTAATGTTCTTCCTTTTTTTTTCTTCTTTATTTTTTTTAAGACTGTATTTATAGGTTATGGCCCTACATTCAAATACAAGACCAAAGTACCTCCTTTTGAAAATATTGAACTTTACAACGTTATGTGTGGTAAGTTACTCGCTTGACAAACAGGTTGTTTTAGCTAATAGTACTTCACTGAGGCAGCTGTGAGCTCATGCCCTGACTCCTTACCAGTGTCCCTACCCCGGTGTCCCTTAACCAAGCACTTGCCTTTTGGCCAGAGGGCCTGAACACTTCTCAGGGCCCTCCGTTAGCTCTACTCTAGCAACTGCCCAATAAAGAGGGTTACCATAGTTTTGGTGTGTGCAGCTTAGCAGAGATGGAATACACACAACTACAGTGCATGGTGTCTATACTTCAGCAGCCTGGGAAGGAGTCTTCTGTTTAAAGACTACTTTTGCACCTGCATGTTCTCATGGAGTACTCAGGGGCAACACTTATTTTTCTATGGCCCCTCCTGGTATGATTATGTTTCCTACATAATTCCTACGCTGCTGCTGTAGCCATGAAGAAGAATCTGATGAAGCATACAGATATTCATTGTGATCTTTTCTGTAATGCTGATTTTCCAGGGTAAAAAAGCTTTCTGGCTGAAAGTATAATTCACTTATTTAATTTCTTTTTTTCAAACATGATGTGCCAAAAAGTTAATTATGCCTTATCTCTAAAACAGGTGACTAATAACAGCTCATTCCAGGTGGATGGTGTAAAGTCAACATATTGACTGTAGGTTTGCAATGGAAGCTGCAGGAGTAGTTATAATAAAACTATTTTTCCTGTGTTTTGTTGCAAATTAGCCTTCTTGTCATAAAAAACAACATACTATTCAGACAGCATTTGCAATTCTATGATTTGGAAAAGAGGTTTGTATTTTTCTTACATTAAGAGCCTTCATTAACATGCCATGGGTGTAACCAGTATTGAAAATAAATTTATTAACTCAGTAGAGATGCTGTTGCATACGTGCCTGCAATCTAACCATTGTTCACCTTTGGTGTTTTCATAGATCTGCTCGGATTAAAGCCTGCTCCAAATAATGGCACCCATGGAAGTTTAAATCACCTGCTGAGAGCCAACTTTTATAAACCAACTGTTCCAGATGAAGTTGCTAAACCACTCTATCCTGTTGCTCTGCCATCTGCATCAGATTTCGATATAGGATGTACATGTGATGATAAGGTAGGTGTTTAGGATCTGCTGATGCTTCTCCTTTTAGCAATAATTGCCTAGTAAAGTTCTAGCTATTTTATCAATTTTGAGAGGGTTTGATCTGTAAGAATTTCCCAGTTCCTTCCTGTTTAAAGGCTTGTGCTGTTTTGGAGAAATTGTGGCTATTTATAAAACAGGAAACAAAAAACTTGGCAGTGTTTTATGGCACTAGTTTTATTTTGCTAGGTGCCTAGTAAAACAAGATGTCAGAATGCTCTAGTGATCCTAATCTTGTTCCTTTTTTATATTCTTGAGAAGAACAAGCTGGATGAACTCAACAAGCGCTTTCACGTCAAGGGAACAGAAGGTAAGAGCCTGGTATCCTGATTAATTTAAAAAAAAAGACAACAACCACATTAGTTTGCATCATTGATACCAGCCAAACTCCTGCTTTGGTTTAGTTAATGGGTGGTAAAACACCTTTTCAAGTAACTGTCAAAATAGCACATAAACAAACATGAGATAAAAGAGCTCGAGGAAGCGCATGCTATCTTTTGCTGAAACCAGGACTAAGGTATTGCTCAAAGCAATAGGTTTTTTTAGCTTTTCTTTTCCATTGCTGTTAGGAGACTTAAGCTCTACTGTGGAAGCAGTGAGATGAGGAAAGAAGAGGGATCATGAGGCAATGCTCCACTCGGCCACAGTGATAGATGGGGTAAAAACATAGACCACATTTGCATGCTGCAATGCAATTTACTAGTATTGTTCAGCCTTAGGTCAGCATTAGAATGGATGGTACAGTTGCTTTGACAGCCCCTGCTTGGTTTTTTAGGATGCAGGTTATCCACTGAAACAAGTGCAGGAATGCTGTGGCTGTTCAGGGGTGCTCAGCACAATTCTGTCCTTTATCAGCGGTCAAGTCAGTGTTACTACCAGGAGAAGGCATCCACTGCTCTCCTGGAGAGTAGCTCCTGCACCCTCCCTGCTGTATTCCAGCACTGACTTGTGTGGCTGTGCTCTCAGCCGCAGCAGGGCTGTGGTCCAGGTTAAAAGGTAGCAATAGGACCAGAGGGGAGTGGATGAGAACTGCTTTTCTGAGCAGTGATACTGACTGGAAGGCACAGCAAAGCAGAGCTTTTCCTCTCACAGCTATGATCCAGCTCAGCGTTAACAATTCACAGCATTCTCCTCACCGTTAACAACTGCCAAAAGAGCAAATTCTGAAATGTTCAGTTTAGATGTGCACTTCTGCGATACTTCAAATCATGTTGCTCAGGCGACTAAGGAGATTTCTTTTAATTTATTTCTGTGTGAAGATACTTTTTCAGCTTTTCTTTTGTGAACAGTGAATGCTGCCTTGCCTTTAGTTTCTAGAGGTGAAATTATTCCTTTTCTTTGGGGTAATTTACCCCTTCTGCAGCTTTCATCTTGTTAAACTGGCTTTTTTCCAGTTAGTGAAGAGCCACTCCCTGCTGTAGCAATTTCTGGCGTCAGAGAAGAACCCCCTCATGGTTGTACTTCTGGATATCTCAATATCTTTATTTTGGTTTAAGGTTTTGATGCTTATTCACTTCAGTCATATAAAAATAATATTTTTAATTTATTTTAAGATATCAGCATGTAAACCAATTTTACTTGCTTGGTTCCAAGTTATCTGTTAAGTGGAACAAAGTGGTCCTTATTTATGCAACAAGCAGTTCTGCTCTGTGCAAGTAACGTGCTGTATTTTATGGCATGCTTTAGCACCTGTTTATGGATTTTCCTGCACTTGGCTGGTAATTCCCTTCTCCTGTGTGGTGGATCATGCATATTTAGCCAATGTTGCTATTCACATGCAAAAGAAAAAGATTACTTCAGCTTCTCTTTAATAAAGTAAGTTTGTCCTCTTTGTCCTTAGACAAGGCTTTTCCTACTTTTCTTTCTTGTATTCTATAAAAACACCCTCTATTTGGACTGAAACACTAATAAAACATGCCCTTATCTTTTGGGTTAGAAGCCTATCTGTGAACAGTGTTAGGCTGCTTTCCTAGTTTCCATGTTTTGATTTCTGAAAGCAAACCAAACCTGTTTGCCAAATGGTTATCAAAATCAATGAACAGTGCAGCACAATGAAAGATAACCCAGGAAATTTATTTTTCTTTTGTCGCTTTCAATTGTGTTTTTGTCTTTATATAAGCAAACTTGTCAGAGGTATCTAATGACATTTATCCATAACATGCCACCAAGACAGATGAAAATAAAGTTTTGCAGAGTTGGAGGTGTCTTTTTGTAGCCAAAGACAGGGAAAGGGTTTGTTTGTTTGTTTGTTTCTTTTATTTGATATTACTGACAGAAAATAGTGCATTAGTCTTCAGAACATCATCCATATTGGGCAAGAGGAAGATAATACTCTTTTAGTGAGTGGACACTTTTCTGTCTTTTGCAAGGGACTTTACAAAAAAAACATAGGAAGGAGAGAAAGTCTGATAAAGAGTGGCAAGAGTGATAGGATAGGGGCTGATTTAAAACTACAAAAAATGCTTATCACCTCATGTGTCACTGAAAGGTGAACACAAAGATCCTTGTGGAGTCTCCTGTTTTTGGAGAAACACCCTCTCACCATGCTATGACCCCAACAAGCTTTTAAGTGGCGAAGGGACTTTTAACCTCAAAGTGGCTTGTGAGTCTGGAATGGGATCTCAACCAAAAATATCAAAGAGCTGCTGTTAATATAATCTCTGTTATAAGATTTCCTTAACAGTTATTGAGGGTCAGTAGCCCATTAAGGATCACTGCAAAACCAGAATGTGTTGGAAAGCCAACCCCCCTCCTTCCCTTTTTTTTCTTTTTTTCTTTAAGACTTTCAATAATAAATGTAAATGTAATTTATTCCAATCTGTAGAGAAACATCTACTGTATGGACGCCCTGCAGTACTGTACCGCACAAAATACAATATCTTGCATCACCATGACTTTGAAAGTGGCTACAGTGAAACATTCCTGATGCCTCTCTGGACATCCTACACTATTTCCAAACAGGTCAGTGCTGTCTTTGCTCTTGGAAAGGGTTTTAAAAAATCCTGGGGAAATCTGTTCAGTACCTTTATTCCTTTAGTCCTAAAATTTCCCTTGCCTAAGGAGAGTTTCCTAGCAGTAATTATGTCAGATGCCATTGAAAACAATGCCGAAATCCCTTACTTCCTTCAGAAGAAGAGTTTTAAGGCAGAAGGACTATATATTTCTCTTCTTGTTTTCTTTTTTTTTTTTTTTCCCTCTAAATTTTGCTTAATGGGTTTGTTTTATTATGATAGCATAATCAGTGACTTCATTTGAATTATTACCCATGGTGACTTCTGCCACCTAAAGGAGGGGCTCTGCAGCAGGTAGAGGAGCAGGACTGGGCTGTACAGTTGAGTAATTGGTTGGGTTTCTGGGCTGCAAGCAAAGCGCATCCTAGGCTGCATCAAAAGAAGTGTGACTGGTAGATTGAAGGAGGTGATTCTCCCCCTCTACTCTTCACTTGTGAGACCCCACCTGGAGTCATGTGTCCACCTCTGGAGTCCTCAGGATAGAAAGGACACAGACCTGTTGGAACAGGTCTAACAGAGGGCCTCAAAGATGATCAGAGGGATGGAGCACCTCTCCTATGAAGACAGACTGAGCAATCTGGGGCTGTTCAGCCTGGAGAAGAGAAAGCTCCAGGGAGATCTTCTAGCAGCCTTCCAGTATCTGAAGGGAGCCTACAGAGAGCTGGAGAAGGACTCTTGTCAGGAAGTGTAGTGACAGGACAAGGGGTAATGGTTTTAAACTGGAAGAAGGGAAATTTAGATCTGAGAAAGAAATTCTTTCCTGTGAGAGTGGTGAGGCATAGGAACAAGTTGCCCAGAGAAGCTGTGGCTCCCCCATCCCTGGAAGAGGCCAGGCTGAATGGGTCTTTGAGCAACCTGCTCCAGTGGGAGGTGTCCCTGGCCATTACAGGGGGCTTGGAACTTTATGATCTTTGAGGTCCCTTCCAACTCTAACCATTCTATGATTCTATGAAATTGTTTTCTTCTGTTTATAAATGCTGTGATTGCCTTTCTGGTCATGTCTGTGTGTGTTCCTCAATGCAGGCTGAGGTATCAGGTGTCCCTGAGCATCTGGCCAGCTGTGTGAGGCCTGACCTCCGCATTTCTCCAGGAAACAGCCAAAGCTGTGCAGCCTACAGAGGCGACAAACAGCTCTCCTATGGCTTCCTTTTCCCTCCTCGTAAGTTCATATAGCTTTTTAATACCTAGGGAGAGGTTTAATCACTTCTTTTTTGTTAGGGAAATCCTCAGGTATGAAAGAAACTTCCCAACAGATATAAACAGACTAAGGGCTTTTTGAGAGTTTTGGGAAAGAATTTAGGTAGGAATAGTTCAATTTCTCCTGCTCTGGGGTGATTTCTTCTTCTTTAAAATCTTCTCAAAGGAGCTGCTTCTGCAACAGTGTCTAAATGGGGGCTAAATGGGATGGATACATGCTTCTTGCTGCACTTGTTGAGGACCAAGGGTCCAGTGCTACAATTTGCCGTCACGGCTGTAGTCCCTCAGCTCTGCAAGGGATGCTCCAAACTGATACCCACCTTCATGCACCAAAACAGTGAAGTGTCCCAGTTCAGTTAATAAAAATAAAAGTGAAAAAAAAAAATACACAGAGTAGAATTACAAGCTAGAAGGCAATCTTTGAAAGCTGACCTTTTAAGTCAGGTACCATATACATGAACTGGGACTCTTGTCAGAGTTTTTAATTTTTGATTCCAGCAGTAGAAAGGTAAACGTGTATTTAATTTATAAATCCATTTAGACTCCTGTATACTATAAAAATTCCCGCCATGCTCTAGAAACAGTGCTAGTAGAAAACCTGTGTAAATCAGTGCCCTGGATTCTTCTGGTGCAGTTATGTTGGTTCAGTCTTGGAGCAATGATCTGGGGTTAGCAGATGGTCAGGGCACACAAGTGTCTCACAGCTGTGAATTTCATCATTCTGCCTTCCTTGCTCAGTAGCTGAAATATTTTTATGGTGGATTTCTGATATGGAATTACTGGTGCAGAGGCTTGCTCAGAACTAGAACATAATCCTGCAGTTTGCTCCCTGGAAATTGTGTGCCTATTTTATAAAAGCCTGCAGAGAAGCTCTCTGACCTTTGACAGTGCAAAATTAAATGAACTATAAAAATATTTAGAAATGGTTAATAGTTTGAAGCAAAAATAAAATCTTTACTTTCTGTGTTCAGCTGTCACACTGAAGTGACATAAATGTTATGTGTATAATATGCACTTGTGAATAGATATTTTTGATTACTCACTGAAGCTATTTTTGGGAAAAAAAAAGTTCCTTAAATTTCTGTTTCATTTTATTGATATTTTTCTGGTTTATTGTTTTCAGAATTAAGTTCCTCTGCAGAAGCAAAATATGATGCTTTTCTAATAACAAATATTATTCCGATGTATCCTGCTTTCAAAAGTAAGTTCTCTTTCTATGGCTTTATTCTCCTTCCCAACATTTTATTTTTTTTAAATTATGTGTGTGTTAGACTACGGAATGAATTGATGGAAGGAGCTTACAATATAAAGTTCAGTTACCTGTAGCCAGCAGATAATATACATGGGCATCTCTATAGCTCTGGGTATGGGCAGGCAAAATACCACAAGAAAGGTTTGAGCTTTAAGAAAGGCTTATTTTCCCTGGTGCTGGGCTAAGATACAGATGTGCTGTAGTTCAGCAATTTTTCTTCATATCACAGTAATTCAGTTTTTGCAAGACTGTTCAGATTTTCTTGTCTCTAGCCCAAGTTAGTGCAGAGTGTACTTAGGCAATTTATTTTTACTTCTCAACACAAGCCTGGGAGTGCACTTTGCATGTGGTTGTAGTTCAGGGACAAGTTATTATTTTTTTATTTTCTATTCATACCCATAAGAGGGAGATCAAATATATTTATTACCTATAAAGAAAAAGGAAGAGGAAACAAATTTATGGAAAATGAGGAATAACTTAAACCTGTCTGAATCTTTTAGAGCTGCAGGAATATAGTATTAACTTTTCTTTTGTCTGCACATCCCTTTTCTCTCTAGTTTTGCCAAGAGGTAGGAAAACCATCAGACTATTCTGGTGGCATTTTTGGCTTGGCAGGAATTGAGAAGCCTTGGAAGATTCTCAAGAGCCTGTTCTTGTGAAATTTCCAATTCAGATTTTAGGCCAGAGAGGTTTGGATAAACATCAAAGCCTATGGGAGGCTTTTTCTTTTTAACCAGAAAAGAGTGTTTTGAACTGAAAAACCTCAGTCTGGACAAGTAGTGGTGTTTGCTGGAAATTTGAGCAAAGACACTGAACTGATTACAGAGTGCAAAATTATTGGGGATTTCCCACTCTCAAATCACTTCATAAGAATGCTTTTTATGCTAATGTTAGTCTAAGCAAATTAGCTGAGGTGCTAATCACAGGAGAACAATGTAGTGCTAGCAGCTCATTTTCTCTAGAGACCTTTGTCTTCAACTCAAGTGGGTGATGGATTCCCTGAAAATAAATGCTGGAACTATTATCATTCCTGGCTAGTTAAGAACCACTGCATGTGTGCAGGTTGCAGTGCAGAAAGCTGATGTAAGGTCATTTCATAGAGCTTTTTCCACAGCAAGGAAAATTGATGGTTTTATGCTATGCTGGCTTTGGTGGCAGTCCTGGCTGCAGATGGACCCACCCCTGCTTTGTTTTTTTAATTCTCTGTCCCATCCCATCCTCCCAGGCAGTAATTCTGTATCCATCTTTTCTGTAGTGAGTCTGGCTTAAACAGCTGTGCTTTGCAAGCCCTGGGCTAGCTCCCACTACACTGGCACTTCTGTCTTTGTGACTGCAGTGGGAACCCAAGTGGGGAACTGGTTCAGCTGGAAAACTCAGAGCAGGAGGGGAGCTTTCCTTTTTGGGCTATTTTTATTGTTAAGGCTGATGAATCAGAGGAGTGAGCAGCTGAAGGAGTGGTACTGTCAAGTGGCTACCCCAGCTGAGGTTCTTGTTAGACCATTGCTTGTGGGGCCCTTTGCATCAGCCTGAGTGGGTAGCTCAACTGGCACTGAGCAGTTTTAGGACAAGACATACTGGGGAACGTGCTGAGGCTGGCATTGCCATCAAAAGTTAAACTTTTATAAGCCTGAGATGCTTTGTTTACAGACACTTCTGTTAGTATTAAAATAAAGGAAAAGAACATTGTAACTGGAGATTTCAGTGTGTTTCCCATCTCTGCAAGCATCTTAATGTGTTAAGGTTGAGATGGATGTGGTGGGAGAAAGTGTCATGCTCTTCCCAAAAGTTACTGTAATGAGATGCCATGCCATAATTTGGTCATTCTTGATGCACTTAATTTAAAAGTTAGATGTTTTGTATTCAAGGAGAATTTAACTGGTAGAATATGGCCTTTGTATGTCACTTTCTTTTAAAACGTTTGCATTTTGCTTTTAATTATGGTGCTGTTTCCTTTCTAGAATTAAAAAAAAAAAACACTAACACAGCACCATTCCCTATAGCTAGATAAGAAAGACAAAGGAAGTGTTTACAGGGACACCAAATGCGTGTGAACAGCTGTTTCTACTACTGGTGAAGGAACAGCAAGCCCTCTGTGCAATGTCTACGGCAATGCCAGCCTGGGAGTGGTACCGTGCATTTCCTTTATCACTGATTGGGGAAAAAAAAATCAACAGAGAACAAAGCCTGAATAGGCTTTATTGGCCAAAATGAGTGAAGCTGCAGTAAATCTATAATGCTTAGTCTTTGATTTCCCCTGACATTGTGTAAATGAGGTCCACTGGAATTTTATTTTCAGGAAGAAACATTGTTTATAATCTTGACATGTTTGATCTTATCCCAGTTTTGGAGTGTTTTATTTTTTGTCGGGTTTTTTCCCCTCACAGAGGTATGGAACTATTTTCAAAGGGTTTTGGTGAAGAGATATGCCACCGAACGAAATGGAGTCAATGTTATAAGTGGACCAATCTTCGACTATGACTATGATGGTTTACATGACACACCTGACAAAATAAAACAGTAAGAATTTGTCTTTAAATTGGTTTGGTGTTGACTCTCTTAATGGTGGCTTTAGCTCAAACAGTTCATTACCTGCACTTTATTCAATTTTTGAGAGATGTACTTTTCTAGCTCTTTCTACAATTGTTGTTCATTGGGACTGAATGCTCTTTTAGGTTGAACAGTGTTAAATAAAGGAAACTGCAATTCAGCAGGTAACTGTTCACCTTGACTTTGAAACTAAGAGTTCATTCATCCTTGAGATGAAGCTGAACTATGTTTCAAATACTCTATTTTCTCTAAAATTCTCCAGAACTTAAGAGTTTACAGCTGGATAGCAGTGTTATTGGCTTATAGATACTGTTTTGTTAATTCACTTTCTCTCCATGTCCCTGAGCTGAAGAAGCCTTTCGGCAATGGTGTGTGTATATTTCTATAACAGTATCAAAACATCAACTAATCAAATGCTCATTTTCAGACCATGCCTGTGAATCAAACACATCAACGATGTAAGTGTGTCCTCACATGTGGGGGAGGAAAGATCATGCTGTTTGTGGAACCTTCTTCCAAAGAGGTTTATCCTTTGTGTATAAATGTTTGCTTTATTCCCCCAGGTTTGTGGAAGGCAGTGCCATCCCTGTTCCTACTCATTACTATGCCATCATAACCAGCTGCTTAGATTTCACTCAGCCAGCCGACAAGTGTGATGGACCACTCTCGGTTCTCTCATACATCCTTCCCCACCGGCCTGACAATGATGAGAGCTGCAATGTAAGTTCTGCTGCACTACTGTAGCCCCATGGTAAAACATCCCTAGGATATGTGAAACCCCATTACAGTTAGGTACTAGTGCCCACTGATGTCTTGAATGGAAGCACAGGGTAGGAGTCTATCAAGTGTCATGTTCGACTCATCAGACAAAAGCACTCCTCCATGATATCAGAGAAAACATGGAACTGCTACTGCATCTAAAATTGTCTGGAAGAGCTGGCGTACAGCAGGTTGGCAGTAAACAAACTGTGGACCTTCTGTGTTTTGGCAGACACTGTCAATGTAACCTCAGAGCAGATCAAGGGGAGGCTGTGTGCGTAGATGTGCTGTGCTGGCAGCCAGCTTGCTGTTTTTATTGAGGTCTGTTTCCCTGTTCAGGTACAATACACTCTGTCTGTTATGGCAGTCTAAGTGCATCACATAGTGTGATTACACCCAACCCACACAGTATTAAAACTATATCCTAAAACCTGCCGAGGATAGAGTGCTGGTTCTTGCTGCTTCCAGAACATGTCTTGATTCAATGAAAAAGTTTGGATCCTCATCACCAGAGATGACCAGACACCTTCCTGGTTCCTTTCCTATCTTCTTTAGGGTGCAAGATCCTATAGCTTAAGGATCTCAGTGAAATGTAAATGCTTCAGTCTGGTCAGCACTGCAAAAAAGTGACGCTCGCACTTGGCAACTGACCGTGCAGCAGGAGAGGGGTCAGATCCCCATGGGCTCCAGCACTCGGCAAGGATAGCAGTCCTCCCAGGCAGCTGTATTTAGACTTGTCCTTCCGCCTGAACTTGTTCTCCCATTACACAGCTGTGCAGATTCCTGCACACAGACGCTTCACTATAGGCTGCCAGGAGACCGTTTCCTGAATGAATGCATTAATGTTATGAATTTTGTATTGGCACAAAAAGTTAAGACTCCTATTCCGGCTACAGGCAGAAATAGTCATTCCAACTTTGTACACAATTCACCTGGAACACTGTCTCTTTCTCGTTCATCAAACATCGCCTGCTTTCAGGTCTCTCTTTTTAAAACCACACTTTTGGAGCAGTATCCTCTCTCTTGAGCAGGTCTGGCTTGCCTCTGTTTAGGCTCTTAACTGCTTTGGGCAGAGAGGTCTTCCACCAGAAGTCTCAGAATGTCCTACGTATATATTTCATTGTGGTTTCTCTCTGGACCACTTTCCTTGGAATCATGATCCCGTTGGTGATCTGGAAGTTACTAATCTGGCAGTTATTAGTGCCTCTGTCCTTGTATCTCTGCCCATATGTAATTTTATGACAAAGTCAATTTTTTTCCTTCCTATATTGAGCATCATGATCATTTCAAACTGATGAAATATCTTTTTTTTAACTATTTAGAATAATGGCCTCTTTTACTCTTTGATTTCTTATATTCCAACCCAGACTTCTTTTCTCTCTAGGTCATACTACTATGGTATATGTATTTACAGTTCTGGGGTGAACTTCAGGTCATTAGCTGATATTAGTTTATGCTTTTTACATAGCAAAGAAGCACTCCAAATATATTTAAATGTACCTTTTGAGTGAAAATGCAGTTAGGCAAAAATTTGCCCTTCAAATACACTGTCGGTCTTACTTTTGCACATCATGTTCTGTCTTATTCGTTCAAAGAAGCAATTGTGTAAAATCTCACATACTTCATGGGTGAAACACATAGGATAATATTGGAATTTTTCATTGACATCTCCACAGATCATTGTCATTGTCTCCACATTTTCATTGTCATCTCTCATTCAGATCTTTTAGGATCTGAAGAAATGTTAACTTTCCCTCCACTCCGCTCTTCATGCACACACTTTCTCTTCACATGGAGGTTGGAGAACATCACTACTCTTCTCATTTGAATTTGTTCCATTTCCAAACTGTGTTTATTCATGGTGAGGTTATACCCATTTATTCTTGTGTCAACATTTTTCTATGGCTTAAATAGCCCTTCACTGGGCTTCTTTGGGATTTACCCTAGTGATGATTTATGATGATTCTCAAGGCCTATACTTCTTTCTATTCATGGGCGACTCAGGATCTTTTTTACTCTTCTTGTAAGAGAGGATGAACATTTTAGTAGCCTTCCTACCCATCTGTTCCTGTCTGATTATTTTTTTTTTAGTTTATTATTTATTTTTTTCCTGGAGCATGAATGAGATAAAACACTCCAGCTGAGATCTCAGAATGAAAATTATGTTCTTTACATTAGACACAACTCCTCTAATGTGATCTAGGACTTGCATTTTCCACAGGTTTTTTATCAATGTGGGTCATAACCATGTGCAACCAGTACACCCAGGTTCTTCTTTTCTATCTGCTGAGAAGATCCCACCTTAGCAGAAATTTCTGCTGGCAGTGGGATTTCACATCAATGTGCCCAATTTCATACTACTTTAGAGACTCCCCCCCTCCCCCCATGCTCCAATATGCTATTCCAGTCTCTCTCTGCATTGACAAGAGCTCCCAATTGTTTGGATTTTTAATTTTTTTTTTCTAACACACTAATGACCTTGGCACAAAAATCGTGCATGAAAACATTACACAAAATCCTTTCCAAGATCAAAGATGGAGGAACCCTACTAGAAACTTCCTCCAGCCTGCTATTTTCTCTTTTAGCAAAACTTTTAAATTTCTCTTTTAATAAGTGAGTTCCTCACGCACCTGTCTACACTCTGGTCAATAATTTGATATCCAAACTAGTTCTTTTGTCCAAAATATCTTTTATCTTCTCCAGTGAATTTTAGGTTAGACTCCTAATTGATTGCCCGTTTCTATCTACGTGCATGTTTTCAATTGTTATTTTCTTCTTTTAAGTCTCATTGTTCTGTTGAGGTGAGACTAACCAAAACAGAGAGACAAAACCATCATTTTAAATGTGTACACTTCATTCGTTCTGCCATATAATAACATGTTGGCTGATCACCGTTTAAAATCCTTGCTGCTGAACCTGAGGTTTCATGAGCCAGTTGTGGAATGGAAAAACTAAAACATAGTTCAGTTGATTGATTTTCTGGGGCTGTTCAAATGCTCTTGGACTTGGTTTAAAGCCAACCTCCCAGTCCTGTGATTTATTCATATCGCAGGTCTCTTGCAAACTCTTAGGAGTCTTCCTTGTATTCAAAAGAGAGAACTTTGTGTAGCAATGGGACTTCCCTTGGTGCACTGTAAAATGCAGATTTCCTGCTCAGAAGGAAGGCTTCAAGAAAGCAAAAATGTGATAGTGAGTGCGTCTTGCGTTAGTTACCCTGTTGAGGGCCATTTGCAGACCAGTAACCTAATGGCCGGTCTGAAGGCTGAGCAAGAGGCTTCCTGCAGGCACCACATGGCACCGCGGGCGAAGGGAAGCAAGCAGGCTTCTTTCTTTTCCCTCTTAAGCTGTACCTCTCTTTCCATGCTCCAGACCTGGTTTTGTTGTTGGTTCAGGTTCCAATGGCATAAAGAGGAAAGTGGTTCCAGAGCTGAAAAGCTTCAAAATAGATGCGTGCTAACTGGGTCATGGACATTTGCTTTAGAGCACCGGGCTGTGACCTAGCTGGTACTTCATGTCCTCTCTGTGCAAACGATCACACTCACCCTCCTGGCCTTTGCAGGGTGAGCCACTGCCTGTGGCACATCTACTGCACGGGGTAAGCTTCTGACATTGCTGAAGCTTAGTCTTGGATCTTGCTGAGACAGTCAGAAAAGGGCTCATTTTCAGGAGTAAGCCCATAAATAGATTTTTATCAGCAAGATTTCCAAGTCATACACATGGAGTCCAAATGCCTGGAGGCACAACTCTCTGTTCCTAACTTGCTTCCCCAACAGCAGTGTAGATGTACCAGCCAGAGAGGCCAAAGGGGCCAAAGTCCTGTTTGCTCTGTCCTTTTCCCACGTCTGCTCCCTGCCGTGCAGTCCCTGGGGCTGGCTGCAATGCTCATGGGACACGTCGCTGGGCTGGTTCATGCACTCAAGCAACCAGTGACTCCAGTGTTTCACAGGGCTGATATTCTGGTGTGTTAGTGAGTTACATTAGTTTGCGGATGACTCACAGTCAAGTGCCAGAGCTTGATTACACCCATGCAACCCAACTGCAATCACTCTGGCAGCATCAGCTTCTTGATTTATTTATTCCCATATTGGGAAATGCTTAGTGAAAGTCTCTTTTTCTACCAACGAATATCATATATCAAATAATGGGATTTTAGATTTAACAGGTACCAACACAAACCATAGTCTCAACTGTGTAATGAATTGTAATGGTCTCCTAACAGTGAAGTGGAAAGATTAACATAATACTGTATTAGATGTAATATTAAAATATTACTATTACTGTGTTCTCATGATGAGAACAGTGTGCAGGAGCAGGATTCCAAACTGAACAGCACAGAGGTTGGGCTTTGGTAATACACAGCTGATTAATTTGGAGCAGTTCCTGTAAGACAAAATATGTAGCGACCAGTGGATCTTCTGAAGGCTTGTGGCTGTTCTTTTGAAACACCTGCAATATGGGGACAACTTTTCCTAGATGACTGTGGTCATTGTCTCAACCCCATCCTAAAATGGGCCCGAAAATAAAACATGTTAAGTTTCAAATCTGTTTTATTGGAACTTGTTTATTGTAGTCATTATTGAATAGGGCACAGAGATTCTTCAAATGGGCCCAAAGTTTAGAAAGGTTGCATTTGCTATCAGAGCAGGTTTTTGACATGGCATGTTGTGAAACTTTTCTTTTTTCTTTATTTTCTTTTTTAATATTTCAGAGCTTGGAGGACGAATCAAAGTGGGTTGAAGATCTTCTTAAGATGCACACTGCACGTGTGCGTGACATCGAACAGCTCACAAGCTTGGACTTCTTCCGAAAGACCAGTCGCAGCTACACAGAAATCCTTTCCCTAAAGACATACCTGCATACGTTTGAAAGTGAAATTTAGCCTTCTAACCTTACTCAGTCCATCCTTTTATCATCTGGTGTATATTTTTATATTGTTTTTATATTTATTAATTTGAAACCAGGACATTAAAAATATTAGTATTTTAATCTTGTATCAAATCTTAAATATTAAACCCTTGTGTCATTTGTTTTGTTTCTCTAATGTTTAACATAGGTATGTCTCTTGGTTTATTTAGTAGTGCTTGTAATACTGCAGCTTAAGTCCTTACTCTGAGCTTTTAAGTGGTGCTGCAGGATTTGATACGTGCATCAAGGAAATATTAATTTCCCATGCTCCTTTACCACACTTGTAGTCCTGTACTGTGTATCAAAATACTGAACATGTAAAATTACATTCATTTACTGTTAACTATGTGACAGACATATTTAAACCCTATAGACAAGTAGCATCTTAAGTATAATAAACCACACATTCAGTTTTTATAATGTGTTTTGATTTCCTTTCACAGGGACATTCAGAGGGACTTGTGGGCAGCTGAGTGCTACCAGGTCTCTCTCATTCACCAGGCAGAGCCCTTCTCAAGAGCATAGGTTTTTTGGTAAGAGGAACTGGCAGGATCTCAGATGCCCTGCCTTGGTACTCAGCAGTGAGACCATAAAACAGACTCCCACAGTAGTCACTGCTGGATAGGTTTTGCCATAGGAGCAGAACTGGGAGAGGAGGTTGGTTGGTGTCATAAGCTACCAAGGGTACCACACACTTGAGGCCACTTGGTCCTGCTCTGAAGCTGTGGGGAGGATGAGAGGTGACAACATCTGCTGTCACCAGTCAGGCTGTGTCACATCCCTTTATTGTCACCACTGCTCTGGGCTGATTCCTGGGAATACTTGTTCCATTGTATTTTGCTTTGACTTTGAGGGAAGCTCAGATAAGGCAGATGCTGAAGGAGGTCACACTGTTAAACACCCAGCAGTAGGCTTTTATCTGGGAGGAGAAAATCAGATTTTTGTCCTCTTGTCATAAGGGCCTGAATTTGCAGATTTTTCCCATCTGTGTCTGAGGCTTAAAGCCAGCCCTAATTTTCCAAGGAAGTCCCTTGGCCCGGTTGCCTGTGCATAGCTTCTGGTGCTGTGGATGCCATACAGTGGACATGGCTGACAACCACCACCTACCTGGTCGAGTGGGTATCCAGACAATGGCCTGATTTGGCTTTGACAGCTTTTATAGAAAGCATATGGTAGGGGGCATTAGCCTTAATGTAGTTAGGTGGTGTAAAAGAAATCATTGTTTAGAATGCCTCTTGAGGTTGAACTCACCAGTGACACTAGTACAAAACCATCATTTGGGGTTATGGATTTTCTTCCCTCTACCAAAGTGGTTTGTGTCTATTTTCTCTTTGAGGGTTGCAAATGCTGGAAGGAAGTGGGAAGGGCTGGAAAGCACATCAACCATGTACACAGACGGATATCCAGGTCTCCTAAGGAAAATTGATCTGGCACAATTTTAGCAATTTACACCCCTGTAGCATCTCTCTAAGAGAAAATAGCAAATGGGAATATTCATGATAACACTTATGATGAAGTTCTTGTGACTGGTAGACAAAATTTTGTTAATCTAGGCGCCAAATTCTATTACAATTAGAAGGAGCACAAAACTTGAATGCTATAAAATACCCCTAGAATGTTAGGATGGAAATTCTAGTATCTGCACAAAGCTCTGGGAAACACCTTATGCTTGCAACTTAAAAATTGTCTCTTGCGGTTGGCTGGTGGCACAGCCACATTTTTCTGTAAGCTTTTGGTAGGACTTCCTACCATGGTAAACTTTATGTTCTTATATGTGCTACAAAAGGGTATTTCCTCTGGATTTAAAAGAGTTTTCAGTTAAGACCTAATTTCTCTAACACTGGCTTTAGTAATGATGTAATGGGGTTGGTCATAAACTAAAGACGACCACTACCTTGTTGCTTTGACATCCATCTGCTGCTTTGTTTATTTGTTTGTTTGAATTAAATCTAACAAATGATGTAATTCTTTTAATTTCTCCAGAGGTAAGATGACATTTATACCAAAGGAACATTTAAGCTCTGAAAGATATTCTTGTTCTTGTCTTCGGAGAAGTTTACTTTTGAAATACAATTAGTGATGGTTGTTGAGAGAGATGGTTTACCTCTATCTCAGTTTCACTAAAGAAAGATGATTAGTGTGTAGGGAAATGTGATTTTATTTTTTTTTTTTTTTGCCTCAGTTGCTTACTGTAAGAGTAAATACAAGTAATTTACTTCTGTTCTACTTACTTCTCTTCAGCCCTTGGCCTTGTGCTGTTGTGTGGTGTTGCTGTTTTATTTAACTGTGCTGGCAGAAGTAGCTGTGCTGGGGAATGTTTGTGGCGACTTCTGTGAATTGCAGGGCTTTTTTTTCATGTTGAAAGATGCCTTATCAACACAAAAGCTCCAGTGCAAAACTAAAGCCTTGTAAATCCCTCTAAGCAACAGAAGCTCTGCAGGAACAACAGACAATTTTAAGGAAACTTGTAATTTCCCTTTGGTATTCATCAGGGTGAATGTTAGCTTAGGGCAGTGTGTAGCAAGGAACCCCTCTGCTTTCCATTCCTGCTTGACCATTTTGAAAATATTAAATACCACTTGCTTCTGTTACATGTTTCCCTTTCTTGATCTTACTCTGGCTTCTGCAAGGGGTCCATTGAGGAGAACAAGCGCTGGCTTTTTCTGTCAAGCAAACAGCAGTTTTGAGGGTTTGAGTAATTACTGTTTGCAATTGGTGATGTAAATTTGAGGCATGTTTAATGAGTTAGAAGCAGCTCAGTTGAGCAATGTGCAAGGCAACAAAAGCCGTAGGTGCCTTGCACACCTAACAAAGTCCTTTTTCTCCGGGAAAAAGCCTCCAGAGGTAGTTATGCAACTGGAACATCCCTGCTACAGAAACTGTTACTTTTTTTAACCCCTTTTTCACAGTCACATACCAGAACAAAATCCTTGACAGATAAGCACTGAAAGCAGGTCAAGTAACCTGACCAACAGCATGGTTATGACGGCAAAATTATAGAAAAAAGGCACCATCCTGTACTGATGTACTTAATTACCACTGATTATATTCTGTCCTGGTCAACTAACAGCTTTATTAAATTGGTACTTTCTGCTTGCTGCTGCTTCTCCGTTCTTCGTGTCCTGCCTTTAGTCCCTTCATGGTATCATGTGCAGCCTTGAACAGACTCTGCTCTTGCTTGGACACTGGCAGTGTTTTGGCAATAGCAGATCAGTTTGTACTGTATTATAAAGCACTTTCAGCCCCATGTGAACTAGAAAATTTAAAAATGTAATCATCCGATCTGTGCTGTCTTGTGATAGTTTTCTAGTGATGTCAGTAGATTTAAATACCTGTGTTTAATTAGGCCAATCTTGCTGTGTGCCCAGAGGCTGCTCCTTCCATGGTCCCCTGCTTCTTGGTGCTCTGTATGCAAATTGTTGGTGAACTGACTGTGCGAAGATTTTAACAAAAGAAAACATGCGCTTCTTGTAGGAGAGGCCAGAAAACAAAAGTAGTGACAAAGCAATAAGAGAGGAAGTTTCCTATTTCAGGAGACAGACAGAAGAGGCTGAGCAGGTTGAAGGTCTAGGAACAGCAGGGAACTAAGGGCTGGAGAAGATTTATTTGGCAGGTTTATGAAGTCCCCGTTCCCCCTGCATCTGGCTGATTCTTATAGATCAGTCCTTCATGTACAACAGATGAAATAGCTCCCTGTTTTCCACACACAGCTGGGAAGCAGAAAACTTGTCAGGAAAGTTGAAGGAATTGTCCTCTGAAGGTGTTGCTGGTTGCAGGAGCACCACATGAACTCCAGAAGCCCTGGGGACTGTACAGTGAGGACAGGACAGGGTCTGACCTGAAAAAACAAATTTATAAAAAAAACTTTTTTGTTTTGTTTTGTCTTGTAACTGCAGACTCCCTCCCCACAGGAAGGCAAATGCACTTACTCTGCCCCAGGAGAGATATGGGGAGAGTGTGGCTTCTTCAGACCTGTCACCCTCCTCTTGTGGCACAGAGGACAAATGAAACCTCCCAGGCTTCCTGGGAAGCGGCTCTTCTCACAGAAGTGGATGAAGCTGTGGTTTGCAGAGATTGAATAATATATTTAAGAGTATGTGTATGGTAAGCCCAGTAAAGCTGGTCGCAGCACTCCTGCGTGGGGTTTCATATGTGGTGTTTTTAAAATGCTTTTTTGCAGTGTTACCACTGGTGAGAGGGCACAGGGTAAGTTTTTGTAAAACAGAAGCTGTCATGGCTGAAATAAAATTAGTGTAGAGGTCTATAGAAACAAAACTCCCTTCCTTTGAGGATTATAAATTATACTGAATTAGTTTGCTATCAATCCCATCCATTGGAACGGTTTTAATAGGCCTAGTTCCTCACCAGAATCCTCCCCTGTGGAGGCTATGAGTCTGTCCATCCGGTCCGTAGTTCCAATCCAGCTCAGTTTTGTGACCCTAGTTTCCATATACCTTGCTGCAGTCCCAGGCAGCTGTTGCACTTGACCTGCAATACACGATATAGTCATGGCAATGCAGGTATACTCTAATCAGGATAGACCTGCCAGCAAGTGATTAGTACCACGTTAACTGTACATCCTCCAAATGAGGCCATATGTGTTTGAAATGTTTAAAGTTCAGCCCCTGTTCAAGACAGGAGAAAAAAAGGCATTTGAAACGTCGTGGAAAAATACCTAATCTCCTTTCTTTGCACTTGTTGTGTAAATATAAGATAAGAGCAGTATTCCCAAGGTTACCGCAAACAGCCCATCACTACAGAGTACAAGCTAACATTTACTAAAATGTATGTTGACATAAAAAGCAGCATTGCTGCAGTCAACTGCGGTAAACAAAACCACAGGTTTCTTTGCCTTTACAAGTCAAAAGTTTGGGATGTAACCTCTTCAGACCTGTCCTCACAAAGGAAAATCTCTGCCCTGCTACAGCATCCACAGCACATGTGCAGTTCCTCTACCTTACCCACTGCTTCTAAGTATGGCAAGGAGAGGCAGATGGAGGTTACCCTGGATTCACCTGCAATTTTCACCACAGAGAGGCCAGCAGGCAAAGCTGGTAGTTGTGGAGTAGCACAGCTGTAACTGATTGACCCTAAAACTGGAATTTACTAGAAAAGAGGTGGGATTATTTGTCATCACAAGCCCTCAACAGAAAAGGGTAAAATCATTTTCACAGGATATTTTCCTGAGAAGTTCTCTGCTTCTGGCTGTATACAGAAAGTAGGGAGATATTTCATCTGTTGTGTGTAAGGACCTGATCTACTGGAAGAGGCCAGATGCTGGAGAAACAAGGATTTCATAAACCTGTGAAATCAATTTCCAGCTCTAGTTCCCTTCTGGCAGCATCTCCTGGACCTCCAAACTGGTCAGCTTTTTCTGTCTCCTGAAGTGGGAAACTTCCTCTCTTATCTTTTTATCGCTGCCTTTTTTTTTTTTTTTTTTNTTTTTTTTTTTTTTTTGCTGACCTTCCTGCTATTTTTTTCCAGCTTTGATCTGCTTGTGATCTCCAAATAGCCCTAGTGCTAGCCCAGCCAGTGTAATTTTTGTGCATGTCTGTATCTCTACAGTGGGCACTGCCACCAGCTCTTAGCTCTATCAGGCCTTACATTTTCCTCTGCAGAAGAGAGAACTTTGAAGATCCTGATACATTTCCAGTTTCTTCTTTAGTATAGTTAAAATCCTAGTGCCAGCTTTTGCAGGTAAAAACCCTCTTCAGAGTATTTAAGGTAGTGAGCTTTAGCTATGTTCATGGCTTCGTGTGGAGGTATTTCATGTCATTGAGTGTGGGATGTCAAAGATCTGATGTATCAACCAGAAATTCTGCACACAGGCTGTAGGGCAAAAAGATAATTAAGTGATTGGAAAATCTGCCTCATTAGGAAAGACTGGGAAGGCTGTCACTCTTGAGCCTGGAGAAGAGGAGGCTGAGGGGAAACCTCATTAATCCTTATAAGTATTTGAAGGGTAGGTTGAAGTAGAATGGAGCCAGGCTCTTCTCAGTGGTTCCCAGGGAGTACACAAGAAGCAATGGGCACAAGCTGGAACACAGGAAGTTCCATTCGAATATGAGGAAAAACTTCCTTATGGTGAGGGTGAAAGAGCCCTGGAACAGGCTGCCCAGGGAGGTTGTGGACTCCCCTTCTCTGGAGACCTTCAAGACCTGTGTGGATGCAGTCCTGAGTAATGTGCTCTGGGCAATCCGGCTTTGGCAGGGGAGTAGGACTGGATGATTTCTACAGGTCCCTTCCAAGTCTGACGATTCCATGATTCTGTGAACTGAGAAAATTAACTATTAATAATGTAAGTATTTTCTCCTCAGGGACTGGGAATCTGCCTCAATGACCATTGTTGCCTCCACATGTCCGAGGGTCTCTGCTGAACTTGGGGTCTGTAGTCCAATTACCGGCTTCATCTGCACAGTCTAGTGAAAAAGATGGTAGGAAGCAGGCAACAGATGATATCTTACCTTCTAGCAGGCTGTATCTAATCTGTGTGGACTGCAGATGTTGACAATCTTTTCCCATGTGAGAAAAATTGAATCCCCAAACATTATTCACTAGCAAAAAAAACCCCTTTAACTTCAAAGTTCTTACTGGTTCTTCTTACAGAAGAAACCCTGCTGCTTCATGGCTTTAGCACCTGACATTTTTATAATGATTCTTTTGTGGCGGTAAGGAAAAAGAAGTTTGCAGCAGCAGATTTCCTTTTACATCTCTATTTTGTTGAAGACAAAAGGTAGCTTGCTGAGCCTGCCCAGCTATGCTCAATCTGAACTAAGGATGCAAGTCCATGGCTTTGATCTTCCAGGCTTCAGGATCTATTTCTAACCTGTTTCAAGATGTTTCCATAGGCATTCATGAAACCTGGGAGCCCTCCTGTGGTCAAAATCATGAGCTATTCTTCTCATTACCCCAAATCTGATGTAGCTAATCCAGTTTTAAACACTATTGTTGGAATATTCATTAAGAAAAGTTTCAATCAGTTTTTAAAAACAAAAAGTTTAGATCATTTTCTGGGTCTCTGGTGGGGATGACCCCATTACATCTCATTCTCCTTGGCCATATCTGATGCTGTCCACATTTCTTTTCCAAGGCTGGGGGATTCTCTGGCAACCTGCCTATTACTTCATCTTTCTCCCCTCCTTACTCCTTCCTGTTTGCTGTTCTTCCTAAACTTTTGCTATTCTGCTTTGATTTAGTCGGGTTCTCACCACCAATCTGTCTAAGGACCTTCCAGTTGTGCATTAAATAATGTAATTATCATAAATTCCATGTTTATTGTCTCACTGTCAGAAGTGAGAAGTATATGATTCTCACTGGAGAAGTATATGATGGAGAAGTATGTAAGCTCTGGTGTGCTTAATTTTAATGTTGTGCTGAAGTTTGAGAAAAGGTTTTGTGTTTCCTCAGGGAGCTGATTTTGTGGTCTTTACCCAGCCTCCTGGGAAAATTCTGTTTCCAGATGGACAGTTATTTGCTTTTTAACAGTGTTTCATTGTGCACAAAGAACAAAACTGTCAGTTATTTGGAGTAGGTTTATGAGGGAGGAGGAAAGGGTGAGGTGAAAATGAGGAAGGGCAAGAGGAGCAATAGCCTCTTTGCTTTTGCCTTTAATGGGATCTATATTGTATGTTCTTCTCTGCTGTACCACTGAAGAGGGAAACAGGCACACAGTTGTGCTATCTGACACTTGTGACATCAGGGCTGTTTGTGGACTAAATCGCATATCCCAGGATGGTCCATGGATGGATTCACTACACAGTGAGTAGAGAAGGTGTGAGATCCTCAGCTCTTCCAGGTATTCTCTCTGCCCTGGAACATGTAAGAGCAGATGGGTATTTGTAAGGGTAAGTACTTCAAGGTTTGTCATTTGTAGCATAACGCAGCACATACCACAAAGGCTTGGAAAAGAATGGAAGCTTTGAGCCTGTATGACTGTTGTAACATTTGAAGGTATGGTGGAGCATGGAAAATCCCATCCAAAATTTCAGCATAGAGTATGAATTGAGTAGGTCTCACAAAGCTGGCCTGGGATGGGGCAGAGTTTGGAGCTTTGCTTATATCATAGGCATTACCTGACAGAGAAACAAGTGTCCAAAACTCCTCAGTCTTGAGTTTACTTCTGAATTTCACTCAAAAGAATGCATTTTGGTTGGACTAGATGATCTTAAAAGGTCCCTTCCAACCTAGGTGATTCTGTGATATTTTCAGAAGTGATACTTTTCCAGACCACTGCATCCCAACTTAACACTGAAGGTAACTGGTCTAGGAAACTGCTAGTGGGAACTGCAACAAGCTGTAGCTCAGGTGGAGTTAAGCCATTGGCCTCACTGCTCTAACTGGAAGCTAGATCCAGAACTGCAATGATAAAAAATGACAAGCCTAAATGTGTTCACAGTTTATATCTTCTTATCCCTTCTGTGTTAACATTGTTCTTATCTTAACAAGCTTGCCTTCCTCTCTGGTATTTAAATAATCCACCCACTCTTTTCCCCATTTTTTTTTTCCCAAGCTGCAAGCTCATTTCTTCTGAATAAGAAAAGAAACTGTTGCAACTGATTCAGGGAAAAGAGACTTGTTTAAATTTTGTATTTATTTTACAGATTCAGATTTATGGGAGTACATCTTTATGTTTTATGCCCTGTGTATCTTTGCTTAATTCTGGTTTTACAATATGGATTCATAGAGAGGACTGTGTTTCCCATTCTCATAATTAAATGTATATCAACAAATAAAGCTTGCACAAAGATAATTTTCCAGCAGCCACTTAGTCCATCCCCACATAATTTAGTGTTGGGTTTTGCCTAAGGATATATTCTTGTGGGACTTTCTGGAATGGTTTAACAAGTCACCACCTCCACCAGAAGGTTAAGTTTCTTGGCACTGAAGAATTGGATCATGTGATGTTCCCAAGCTTTGGACACAGACTTTCAGCTGTGCTGAGCTGGCTGAAGAAATTGTTACCTCTTCTCCTTCCAAGGATTATTGCTTCTCCAGTGTCTGCAGAATTACTCCCTACTAACCCACTCCAGTTGGAGTAACAGATTATTTCACTGAACAGTTTAAAAACTAAAGATCTATCACGTGGCTCATGTTACTTGGAAATGAGTTGGGAAGCAACCTGTGTTCGGGTTATGCCTATATAGGTATGGGCAAGAATATACTTACTTAGAAAACTAAAAAGCATGGTAATGAGTGATGGAAGGACCAAGTTGATTTAGCAAGGACTATAGATACTTTCATCTGACACAGCTGCAGAGATAATTCTTCACAGCTCTTTTCTGCTTCAGACCCAAAGCAGCTTGGTTATTTTAAATCACCATTACTAATGGCTCAAAAGAATCCAGTTGCCCATGTTGATGCAGACTTGTCCTGTAGAGCTATAAAGCAGCTGAGCTTGTCAAAACAACCCTTTGCTACCCCAAGGAGTGGTCTTACCCACCTTAAGCTTCTGCCGCTCTCAGCTCAGCCCATTCCCTGGCACTTTGTCCTGGGGCTGCTCTCAAAAGCATTAAGTGGGGCCTTTCAGCTGTTAACAAAGTAAACTGCTACCCCTGTTCATGAAAAGTAAAATGAGTATGACTGTAGGGTACTTCCATGTGTCATGTCCTTAGCTGCAGAGCAGCAGAGTTATGCAGCTTCATTTTTTTTTTTTTTGTTATGCTTTCCTCTATCTCTTGCTTAAGAGAGCTTCAGTTCAAAGCCTGAGGACTTTGCATGTGCTGAGGTTGTTATTTTACAGGAGGTAAAATAAGGTACTGCCAAACTACCTTTTGCTCAAGTAGCCTTTATTTTTAATGATGCTGGCAGTTTCCATTGACTCCAACAGGATTCATTGCTTGCTCCTAAGTCCTGAAAACAAGCCCCTGACTTTGCTGAGATCTCTATTCAGCAAAGCATTTTAGAGCTGCCTAAGTCCATGTTTATAAATATACTCCTGTCTGGAGGGCCAAGTATTTTGGGCCCAGTGTTGTGATCATGCTATTTGTGTGATCTCCTGCCTTCAGCAACCTTTATCTTTGTGGACCTATTCAACCCATGTAAGCATTAGGTAAAGGTCTAAAAAAAGGTGGGTCCAACACGTGCCACAAATATTAGTCATGGTCTGACCAGTGCTGTCCCTGGGAAAAAACCTTTGCAAATTAACATGCGTAAACTGGTGGATCATGAACCTGCTAGGTAAGAGGAAGCAGAAGATGCAGACACTAGGGGTTTGTTTTGGCATTTATACATTTTTGTCCTGTGTATGCTGCTGTTCTGTAAGCAACCAACAAGCCATGAGGAGAGATGGGTCTGACAGGATTCAATTTCAGCCTGTTTCACTGTACCAGGAACTGGAAATAACATCCCCATTAGGTGATGTTATTCTTGCCTGTTCAGCTGTTCCCTGCAATATGTTCTCGTTTTACTTCAAATGACCCAAGTGCTGAGGCTTAACCACTTCACTGGCAGTCTGTTGCCCCTCCACACAGGCCTCCTTGTTGGGATTTTCCTGTACCCAATATTTTCTGTGCCTGCTTCACACCTTGTTTCCATCTGGAGACCCTCTCACTGAACCCTCTCAAGCCCCTTCTAGGCAATGTGACTTTTTTTCTGTTCACTTTTTCACCTTTTCAGTCCATACATTTGCAAGGCTAAAAGAAAAGAAGGCATTTTTGCAGTATTTCACTGCAGGCCTCTGCAAGATCTCTTCTTCAAAGTGTGCTTAACATTTGAATGAAAAAGCTCCTATTATTATGTGATGAATCTTGTTTTCTTTGATACCCTTTATTTGCAATGTAAAGAGCTGTATTTCCCTCTGAAAGGTACTTAATCTCTTTCTGCCTTTAACATAGTCTTATACTGAATTATCTTTAGATCATGACTGACTCTCCACTGTGTGTTTTTGTCCTCTCTGGCCAGGTAGATCATTGCCAAGCCATTTAGTAACCACATTTATTGAGGGAGCAAGGAAATTTGTTTTACATTGGGTCCTACATGCGGTTAAAACTTGGGATTCTCCTGGTTATCCAAGTTGTACAAATCAGTAAATTTAGAAGTGTATAACGGTTCCAAGTATTTCTTTTCTAACCAAAAGGAATTTCAGTGCTCCAGACCTTTCTAGGAAAGATGAGTATTTCATCCTACACAATTTTGTGAGGATAAATGAACACTGACTGTTAGAGCAAATTACATCAAATCATGTTAAATAACAGTTACTTCTTTCTGGCTGGGCCAGTTATTCAAAACTCTGGCGTCTCAAAGGCTGGTTAAGTTAAAAAAAACTGGTAATGTTGCTTCTCTGATGCTGCTTATTTCCAGGGACTTCTCCTGTAATGTTACCTAGGATTTGGGAAGATGGGTGCAGTGAGCAATGGACTGTCTGTGGCACACCCAGAGCCTGCCCAGGACTCCTGGCTGCCCTGAACATGCCAAAGCCATCAGTGCAGCTCCCCAGTACATCCCAGAGATCAGATGTGCAGGATGAGCAATGCACCTCTACTGTCTGCTCAGACCAGAGCTGCATCCAGAGCCTCTGAAAGCCACTACTGAGAGACAGTAATAACCAAGTCTTCAGTATGGAAGCTGCCTGGATAAAGTTCTCAGATGGAAATAGAAGAGATGCTGCAGGAAACATGGCCTTAGAGTAGCTCTGATTAAACTGAAATTTGATTGTTGGGCTTTTTCTAAATGAAGTAGATGCTAGCAAAGAAGAAAACTCTTCTCAGTGTCTCTACCCTTTCCTAGCTCTTCTGTATAGACATCTACCCCTTTGCAGAACAGCTCCTGCGCAAAATTCTGGGGTATTGTACAGTGGATGTGTTGTACCATGCAACTGCCTTGGCTTTAAACACATGGCTTTACTGGACTGTGGATTTGCTCAGTCATATCAAATCTGTGTCGGTGTGTCATCCAGCAGGATACCTAAGTGCGTGCTTAGCTCACATCTGTATAGTTAAATCCCATTGATTTCTGAGGGCACTTGAACATGAGTTTAAAGCTGCAAAGTGCTTTTCTACATGGGGTTTTTCTTTGGGGGTCAAATACACTGGGGTGTCAGAAGAAAATATTTCTAAATTGCAAATCTTGTCATGTCTTCTTTGCAGCATCTGCCTTCCCCCCTGCAATGCAGAGTAATAGTCTTATGTGCATTTGCTAGAGCATTGTGAGGATTAGACAGTGCTACACTGCACTTCCTGAGTGCAGACTACTATGTCACACTGTGCTCCCAGGGTAGGTCCCAGGCTTGACTAAAGCCTGCTCAAGGATAATTTTTGTTACTGGGGCAATAGTCAACTTTGTATTAAAATATGTTTGGTCTTTCACACTATGAATTATAGGACTGAACTCTTCTACATAGTGATACCAGCTGTGACTATGATATGTGTTCCCTTTGGAAAGAAATCACAGTTTCCGGTTTTCCAAGTCTGTCTAACTGTGTCCTTGGCAAATCATTCCAGCATCACTCCAGTTCATAACCTGTACTAAAAATATTGTAGATTGATTTTCCAGAAATGGCAATGTATGGTTGAAAACAACCTTGATTTTTATAAGTATTATGTCTGTCATCTACAAATTATATGTATAAATTTACTTGCCCGTTGCATTTCTGTGTAACTTCTAAATGCTGGAATAATAATTCTTTGCTCCATTAGCTTGAGTTTATTCCAAAATGCATGGGTTTGGAGGGCTCCTTGTTTGTTTATTTTGTTGTCTTTTGAGTATGCTGAACTACAGTGAATTCTTATATTCATCAGTGATGCAAAATAGCATATAAAAGGAAATGAAGAAATATTTACGTATCTCTAAGAGTGCCTGCAAAACAGGAGTGATTAAAATGTCTATTAGCGCACAGTATTTCCATGGCCTACTGGGAAGTGATCTTTCATTAAAAACAAACAAAGAAATAATCTTTGTCTTGATGAGATATTTGATATTATAACTTATTAAATGAGGTAAAAATTGCCTTTTATTTTGGCTAGATAAAATGCCTTGACCTGAAGTTGTCCAGGAAGTTGAGGCAAGTGTTTCTGCAAAGTTTTAGGGGAGGAAGGAAAAACAAAATAGATTTTGGCATTTTGGTGTCTAGCTTGATATGGACTGTTTACTATTCTGTAGTGCTTGTACTGGTGCTGGTTTGGTTCACAAGTTTCAAAGATTAATAAGCTTTTTAACTCATCTAAAAACACATTCTTGCAAGTGCCTTTCAAAATATGTTTTTTCCCCTGTATTTTTAAAGTAGTGCATTCATGTCAACTATTTGTTCTCAGTGTGGATGAAATTTTAAATGTTGAGTCATGGAAGGTTTGCAAGAACTTAACACTCAAAATAGTTCTTAAATAATCTTTGAATCACAGAATCGTCAGAGTTAGAAGGGGCCTCTAGAGATCACCTAGTCCTACTCCCCTGCCAAAGCAGGATTGCACATTACTCAGGACTGCTTCCAGGCAGGTCTTGAAAATCTCCAAAGGGGACTCTGCAACCTCCCTGGGCAGCCTGTTCCAGGTCTTTGTCACCCTCATCATAAAGAAGTTTTTTCTCATCTTTGAATGGAACTTCCTGTGTTCCAGCCTGTGCCCATTGTCCCTCCTCCTGCCACTTGGAACCACTGAGAAGAGTCTGGCTCCATTCTACTTCAACCCACCCTTCAGATACTTACAAGCATTAATAAGGTCTCCCCTCAGCCTCCTCTTCTTCAGGCTCAAGAGTCCCAGCTCTCTCAACCTTTCCTAATAAGGGAGATATTCCAATTCCTTAATCATCTTTGCTGCCCTACACTGAGCTCTCTCCAGAAGTTCCCTTTCTCTCTGGAACTAGGGACCCCCAAACCAGACACAATATTCCACTGTGACCTCACCAGTGCAGAGTAGATATTAAATTAAAATCTCTGTTTACAATGAGGTAAAAGATAAAACACATGTAAGAGGTATTGAAGTTGCATCCAGGCCAAAGATATAAATATCGAGCTACCATCTTTTCCTATATCAATTAACCTGTTTTACATATACAGCTCAGTCTATTTTTGACCTGTTGTATTAGATCTGTTGAAATGCATCAGTAAAGTTAATGTGTTAAGAAAACAAGATGATCTCAAAACGTGAAAAGTCAAGCAGCTAAATTCTTAGTGGGGAGGCTCAAATCAAGCCAATTTTCTTTCCATGAGTTAAAAAATTAATTCAGAACACAAAAATCCTTAGTTTTTCTAAACTTTTTAGTAAAGCCAGTCTCTCAGCTAAAATTTTCATAAGCAACGTGCAATATAATTGAAGGTAGCAAATTTTCATTGAGCAACATTCCTTGAAATAACTGCTAGGGTGAAGATAATTATATGCCTAGGACTTAAATCTGGGACTGTCTGAACAGTTTCCAAAGAGATGCCTAACTACTTTGCTCTTCATCTCATTGTCTTTCTCCAGGAAACGCTGTTTAAGCCATCTTGGCAAGGTAAGAGGGTGAGAAGAGAGAGCTGACAGAAGAGACCAGCCATCAAATAATCTAGGGAGGGAAGAAAATCCCAAGAAGTGAGGGAAGCCCTTGCAATGGACCCCACCAGCAGCATCACTCCTTTAAGCAACACAATGGTTGCAAATAAAACCTTGGTGAGCTTTATCCCTAGTCTCTATTTCTGCTTAAAAATATATAGTAATGGGGTTATATTTCCCATCCCACTTTGCTTCCAGGGCTTGCATGACTCTATAATTTACCTCACTGCCCTTTGAGAGTCCCCAGCGTGGAGGGGACCATGGGAGCAGTCCCAGCTCCTCGACCAGCTGGGCCCCAAGACAAGGAGGAGGTGGATCAAGGCATGCTCACATTACGTGCTGTAGTTTATTTCTATGGGTATTTGCACCACAGTTTGGGAATGCCATCTCATCAACAAAAGAAGAAAAGGATCTGACCTGTAGGAAATTCTCAGCTCCTGACTGGCAATGCCTAAGGGCATCTCTGTGATGGAAAGCCCAGGCAGTGGCTCCAGCCAGCCACAGTTTCAGTATATCATCACGAGGTCATAGAATCATAGCATTATTTATGTTGGAAGAGACCTTAAAGATCATTGAGCCCAACTTATTGGTCATTTCCCACTAGCTCTTTCCTCTCTGTGCTGTCCCTTAAATGTAGCAGAAACAACGACAAAGCCCTGTTACAGAAATGTGTCTGAGGTTGCATTTCTTCTCATTCTGGCCAGCAACTATCTTTATATTCCTACAGTTGTTCATCTCTTTTTTCTTTTTTTTTGTTTTGTTTTGTTTTGTTTTTGATTTTTTGCTCCTGAGGAGGATGTGCCACAAAAATATTATTTTAAAGCTCCTCATAGCAGTAGACAATACTTATATTTCNTGCTGTCCCTTAAATGTAGCAGAAACAACGACAAAGCCCTGTTACAGAAATGTGTCTGAGGTTGCATTTCTTCTCATTCTGGCCAGCAACTATCTTTACTTGTCTGGAGTGGGTGGAATTGTGGCACTGGGCTAAAAGCCCTCAGTCTGGGTTTGAGCCTTGGCTCTGGGTGACACGGGCTCTGAGAAGGGCAGGAGATACCCAGCACTAAGGAGAGTCTGTGTCTTTTCCTGAGAGCGAGCATTCCTGAACACTGGAGCAGCTTGGAACTCTATGGCCAAGTTTTACTGGAAGAAAAAATAAGACATGAAAGCTTCAAGGAAATTTGGGATTAAATTAAGAATGTTTGTTAACAAATTCCTTCTCATTGTGCCATTACAGAAAGATCCTTTCCTTCAAGCCTGGGCTTAGTCCTGCCATCTCATACAGGCTTCTCCACTTACATCCAGCCCTCCCTGTCTGATCACGGCATCTGGGAGAAGTGCCTCCATTGAAAGGCTTGGCCTTTGCCAAAAGAGGGATGTTCCCTCTGCTCACCCCATCTTCCTGCCTGACAGTTTTCTCCCCCTCCTAGGATTTTCAGGGAAGATGCCATCTCCCTTCCCCATGGACAACTCTGCCTGACCCGCAGTGCAGCAGCCAGAATGGAGCAGACTGGTAGCCTTTCTTTCTGTTGCTCAGCCAAATCCTTTCAAGAGAACGTAACATATTCACATACAACCAGCTGTGAACAAAATACATACCATCTGTCACAGCAACTGAAAACCTCTGTTCTCATGGCCTGACTTCTTGGAAGTCACTGTAAATTACTTACCATAGGATTCTGGACTTTGCAGATACTTTAAGGATGCCTCTTGTATGGCAGATGAGCATATTTCCAGTGAGCACTAGCACTGATGTCAATAATCTTTCAAGGGTGGGGTGTCAGGCTTCATCATGGGCTAAAAGAACTGGCAGAAAGCCTACAGACCCCAAGAGATCATGTGCCTGTGTAAGGTCCCTGGCCCTGCCAAGTTGGAAACTGTGGGAGCTGGACATGGAGAACGAAGGAGGCTTTGTGCTGGCTCCACTCCTGCTGTCCACCTCTGCCCAATCTGCTGCTAGGGGCTGCAGAGACCAGGCATTGGCATGCATTGCAGAGGCCTGGATTCAGTGTTTAAAGTGTATGGCCTTGGTTAGGTCATATTTAGGTTGCTTTTTGGGCTCCTGAGGTATTCAGAAATCAGCTTTGTAACTAAGCACAGTCTGTGCTGCTGTGGGTATGGTGCATAAAGGTGGACAAGCCTGAGCATGGGAGAGAGGCCTCCTGCAGAACATCTCCAGCAGTTTGCAAAGCTGAGTAGTGTGGCCTTTTCCTCCTAGCATACATCCTCTGAGACCCCCAGGAGCACTGTATGCCTGACTTGGGATCTGTGGTGGGACAGGGCTGTGCACACAACTGCCAAAGGTCTGTCACACTTCGCCTGCCATGCACTGTCCCCTGCATCCTGCTGCCCGTCTCAGAGGCACTGAACTGTGATGCTTTGGGCAGGCATTTTTGAACATATTTAATGTGCACCAAAACGATTTTCTGCTGCTGCATTATTTTTTCTCTGTTCTTCAGTTCTGAATTGAAATCTCCTCATGGAGACTTAAGTACATAGTGACAACAGTATGACCTTTATCAACAGTATTTGTAACCTCAACAGAAAGAAGAAGTGTGTTTGTTTGATAAGGTCTATTTCTCATGTATCTATTGCCACCAGCTGTTTTCTGCCTCCCCTTCACTCCCAGTTCTGCAATAACTCAGCCTCATCACAGCCATTCTGCTATTTTGCCCGGCAGATAAGTCTGTAATTCCTTCTGTTGCCCATGATTGCCTCCCCTGAAAATTGGCCAAACTTGAACCTTCTTACAGTCCTATATGTTTCTTGATACTTTAAAAAGCTGGAAATCACTAACTGAAAATGTAACTCATGGGTTAAATTGAGACACTTGATTGAAGGTGTTGTGGTCTTGTCATTTTATTTACATTTATTTTTCATAATCTTGTCATTATTGCTTTTCACCAGCACCACATTACAGAGCTAACCCAAGAATTTTTTTTTCCTCTGCAAATGGAAAAAAACAAAAACAAAAGAAAAAGATCCTGAAAGTATGGTTCATAGTTCTTCCACTTTTACCATCTAAGAGTGGAATGAATAATCAGTAATCTTAAGAAGCCTTTTTCCCCTGACACACTTCAGAGGAAACGTCCCTTCCCACTGTCATTCTGACGGCCATACATCCCCTTTTGTATCCAGTTGCTTCCCGTTCCCATCACCTACCTTTGCTGGTGTCTGATATGCCGTTGTTATCAGCAGTTCCTTCCTTATTCATTATGATATATGTGTTTTGGTTTGTTTAATATTTTGTTGCTGGGAGAACGGTAGAGGGGGATTGTTTGTGGAGGTTTTTACAAAAGCTGAGTTAATTTCCTCTCTAAACCATCTTGTGCCTTTTTTTTGTTTTGTTTTGCTTTGCTTTGCTTTGCTTTTGTTTTTAGCTCCACTTGACCTCTTTTGTGCAATGTGAGAATATGCCTTTGGGGGCAGTTAGTAAATTGTGTTTAAATAGTTCCCAATTATCACTCACATTTTTCTTCTTTAAATTCTTTCTCTGAAATAATTTGGCTTATAATGGTTTTCAGCTTTGTGTAATTTGACTTCTTGAAAGCCCTAAGTATATGGAGCTGAGCTGCTGGTTTGGATTTCATTCTGGCTGCATGCAATTAATGTAAACCAGCCTCTCTGATTACTTTGTAACCATCAAGACAAGTCTACTAGTACTACCTTCAGTTGGGTGCCATATTTCTATATAAGAATTTATGTAGGTGTTGTTACATGTCCATTCCTATAAAACCTGTGTGATCTTTTCCTACTTGTAGGATATTTTCCTACTTGTAGGATATTTTCCTACTTGTCCTTGGAGATTGCCCTTCTTCCTTCTCAAGATGAAAGTGTTTCTTGATGCTCTCCACCAGGATCAAGTGGGTAAGAAATACCCTTCCTCCTGCCTTTTTTCCACTGCTGGTAAGGAGCACTGTAAGAAGGGTGGATAATCTATGATAAAAAACTAATTAATGTTCCACCTTGTCTTACTGTGATCAAAGTAGAAGAGGAATTGTGAATCTGTGACTCACTGCTTTTTGCAAATGAGCTCCAGTTTTGCACAGCCCTTTGCTGCAGGAACAACAGGGCCTGCCATGAGTCACCAAAGTGATTACTATCATTATTCTTTATACCACTAACCTGGTTTGACCTGGGGACTGAAATTTCTCCCCATCCCCATTTTGAGCATCCGTCACAAAAAGGAACCACAGAAAGTGTAGTCCTGGAAGGACACACCCCACATGAGGCAGGAAAGGGATCAGCGTGGGAGACTGTCCCCATGGATTGGCAGTGGGGACATCTGTAGAAGTTTTGAGGACCCACATTCAGTTCACTCTTCCATTTGAGGTCTGTACCTCCCCTGTGTATGTGCCACTCTTCAGGGACATACACCCGCCCTCATGGTATGGGCAGACACTCTGGGATGTCCCCTGTGCTCCTGCTGATGCTGGCTCTCACTGCAGGTGATCCTACAGGAAGCAATAGTCATTCCCCAGCTTAGTAGTGGTGGTTATGTGGGTTCCAGACATCATGAATATTCAGTAAAATAAATTGATATATTTTTAAATAAAAGATGAGACCCCATTCCAGAACTCTGTGTGGTTGCCTCTGAGTTAGAAGGGAATTTAAATTGGCTCTCCCATGCCCATCTTGGGCTTATGTCCCTGGATGTTCCTGAAGTCTAACACAACATAACATTTATCCAGCCACAAAGTATTTATTTCCTTATCCTTTTTGCCAAATGATTTGATTGTTTCTTGTGTGCTTTAAAACTTCTCTCCTCAGTCATATTCCATTGCCAAGCATCCAGAATTTTAATTTAATGGTCCTAATTTGGTCCATAAAAATCTGCATGTTTCATGGGAGAAAAATTTTCTGCCAAAAGGGCCACTAATGAAAGATGATAACAACCTTGCACAATGAAAGGAGGTATGGTACAGGGTGCACAAAAAGCCCTTTTACAACATTATAAGGTGATTCCCTTCTGTTTTGCTTAAGGCTCTATTCATTTTAAACTGAATGGTGTCTCTAATTCCACACTCTCTAATTTTTCCTCCTCCGGGAAGGCATTGATCAGTATCATTGCCTGGGTCACCACGTTGGCTCTCAAGTACTGCCACTGTTTACTGCTTCCCCAGAATGCTAACTTTGGTTTATTTGCCCATCATTAGTAATCCCTGAGGTTTGGCTATTTTTTCCAAACCGTATGATGAAAGTAATTTTCAGTCTGCTTGGAGTAAGAAGTCCTCAATGTCTTGAAAAACACAGCTGCTGAAGCAATCTATCCTACTTGCAAAGATGAATTCGTATGGTTTCAACATGATTACACAGCAAAGGCAATTGTAATAGTTGCAAGTTGATCTGCCTCAGAGTTTGTTCTTGGTTTCAAGTTTCTGGACATAGCTGCCTATCAGAAGTAAAATAATCATTTGAGCACATGTTGGGGAAACCTTCAGTGCTTGCTAAACACTAATATCAGTGGCAGTAGCTTTTTAGAGAGTAGATTAAAGAAGGAACAGCTAATACAAACCATGATAAAGGGAAACGTGAGAAAAATCTGTGTGGTTTGAGAGACATCTCAGTTATGGCTGCCTCTGTTGTCACCAGATGTCCCCATGTCCTGATAAAACTGTTGCAGATAGGCAAAATCTGCTGTGAGCTTCGATTTCCTCTTGCCCAGTTTACTCTCATTTCAGGCAGGGGTGAACTGAACCACTGTAAATTGTGGTTTCAAGCACATTGTCCTGCGTAATTAAGAAGATGGTTTAACCACAGCAGCTGCAGGGGCTGAATCTTGGCTTTTGAGTCCCTGACTGGCCACCAAGCCACCTTGGCAGCAGCAGAAGCTGCTGAACTCTTCTGCCTGGCCCGGTGAAGCAGACCACCACTGCTGCCTCTGGAGAAGGCATGGAGGGATGAGTCCTTGGTGGTGCCAAAAGTCCTCCCCTGCTGCCTTGGGCTGCCACAGGCCCAAAGCGAGATGCAAGTTGAGGACAAATGCAAGACAATGCAGGCAGATTAGGGGCAACCTGCCCTGGAGCTGCTGCCTGTGGCTTTACTTGGTGGGCCTGGGCTGAGAGACCTCAGCTCCCCAGGGTGGCCGATTAGCTGCAGCATCATTCCTGGACACAGGGACTGAAGGGTATTTATGCAATTTAATGCACAGGAGAAAGTAAGTGTAAGTAAGGCCTGAGCAGTACATGCAGTAAGGTGTTTTCACCTCTAGTAGCTTTTCTTGGCTATTTTGCATGGGTGGTGTGCCTCGTCTGCCTTAAGGAAATCAGGAGGGTGGGTTGAAATCTTTCCAGAGAAAGATTTCTATCATTTTTCCAAATTTGAAAATCAAAAAGGTTTGCTGAGAACATGACCATATTGAAAAAGTTTTGCTTTGGGGAAATACAAATTAGTAATTTAGATAAATATTGAAATGTATTGCTTGACCTTCTTGAAAGGGAACAGTTCACATTTTTAAAACAAGACTGCTTTAACATTGATACATGATATACATAAAATGAGGTATGACATTATTTCAGCCTGGAAAAGAGAAGGCTCCGGGGAGATCAGCCTTCTAGTATCTGAAGGGAGCTACAGCAGAGCAGGAGAGGGACTCTGTCAGGAAGTGTAGTGATAGGACAAGGGGTAACAGTTTTAAATTGGAAGAGGGAAGATTTAGATTGGATATGAGGAAAAAAATCTTACTGTGAGGGTGGTGAGGCACTGGAACAGGTTGCCCAGAGAAGTTGTGGATGCCCCATCCCTGGAAGTATTTAAGGCTTGATGGGGCTTTGAGCAACCTGCTCTAGTGGGAGGTGTCCCTGCCCATGGCAGGGGGGTTGGAACTCGATGATCTTCAAGGTCCCTTCAAACTCTATTCATTCTATGATTAATCAAATTAAGCAAGGTGATTTTGTTGAAAAGAGATATCTTATGATTGCAGAATGACTTTTAAAAAATGTTTTTTTTCACATAAACATTGACTATTTTTTTTAATAATATGGACAGAAACTCATTTCCAGACATCAAAACATTCCTTGGAGTGGGCACTTCTTGACTTTACATGGCTGTACTTTACAGTTTATACCAATTCTCTTCAATTATTGTAATATCAGACTGGGTTTTTTTCTATTTACCATAACTTGTTTTCACAAGAGAAATGGTAAAACAGTAGTAGATTTCATCATCCTTGAGATTCTTTCATTTTTTGTTAGAAAAAAATCAGCTGAAGCTTCCTATTTCTCAGCAATTAATTGTTTAAAGCTTTTATTTTTTAGTGCATTAAGCCAAAACCCTCCTCTCTAAACCTCAAAATATTTAAACAAAATGTTGGTTTTTTGAAGCAGTCATTGATTTGAAGCCAGTATGAAAACTCAGGGATGAGAAAAAAATAGTAGTTTTAGCATGAGAAAAAGAGCCTTTCACTTTTAGGTCACTGGTTCAGATCCTGCAAAGAACAGACTGCCCTCAGCTCCAAGTCATTTAAATGGACTGATGACGCCTCACTTATCTGAGCCAGGTGACTGGCTCATACAGCATGTGATAGCCTGCCATACTTGATAACACATAGTCATATGTCCTGGTCTAGCCTCTAGTCACAGAAGTCATTACATGCCATTACACTTCACAGGACTGTGGGTGTGAGGGCTGTAGCTTGAGGAAGGCAACCACATTGCACCCTGACTTCAGCGTCCTGCTCTTCCACAGGCATCCTGTGTGAGCCCCAGCACATCTACAGAGGTTACAGCAAGCCATGGCTGGGTCAAGTGACTTGCCCAAAACTGATGAGAGAAACCCAGGTGGGTGTTCAAGCTCCCTCGTCAGTGGAGGGAGAGAGTGAATTATGTCAGGAACTCAGTCCAGCCAGTGCATGGAGTGGGGAGCAGCCTTAGCCAGACCTGAAGAGCAAAGCACCATTTTGGGTCTGACACTGGATGAGGACTATCTCCTGAACTCAGACTTGCAGGTTTGGTCTTTCTGTCCATTCAGAATTGCCTTTGTTTTCAGGCTGATGTTGGGGTGACTGCTTTTTGGTAGGAGCTCTGAGTTTGCATCACTTCAGACTGAGGAAGGTCTCCAGCTTCAGTTTCTGCTTCCTGGACCTCATGCCTTGTCCTCTAGACAGAGAAGGTGCGTTGTGGTTCCACCCCATGCTCCAGCTGCTTCTTCAGAAAAAGTAATTGTAGCATTTTGTGAAAGGCCTAATCCTGCTGGTGTGCATCACAGCCCAGATGGCCCTGTTGACCGGGCCTCAGAAAGAGCTGTCCCATCCAGGTAAGTGTAATTTTTCCAGTAGGATTTATGCAGGAGTTTGGTGACTTGGTGTTGAGCAAGCACAGCTCTGAAGTGTCAAGTGGCAAAGCATGTGCAGATCCCTCACCAAACAGGAAAGCTGCTGACTCAAGGAGTTACTCAAATTGAGATTTTGGACTTAAGGACGTTATTCACTCTGTTGAGGTGGGAGACTTCTGACAGGAGTCTCAAAGATGCCCTTTACTTTTCAGCTGTCCTGTGACTGGATGATGCCCCTGCTATTTTATGGACATGTGACTGTCTAATGCACTAGTAATACAGCTTCAGATATGCCTATTAAATGCACTGGAACATGAGAAGTTTGCATTAGAAAGTGAGTAGCCATAACAGGCTTAGTTGAAGGAAGGAAACAACAGTGTGATCATTTGCTTTGCATCAAGAATATCATCAGTAGCTTGTACTTGACTTCAGTCATTTGAAAAATAAGGGAATGGAAGCTTATACTTTCTTTTGAAATATAGAGTGAACATTTACATCCAAAACCTGCCCTGAAACAAGAAATCAATTCACAGAGCAAAAACCTAGTTTGTAGCCTCCTTATCCTGAAAGATCATGATGGGCACGATGGGCACAGTCAGAGACAGGAGTTTCTGGTCAGGCAGTTGGGAAGAGTAAATAAGGAGAAGAATGCAAAGGGATAGAGATGACCTAAATATGCACCACTTAGTGCCCTAACAAATGGTAAACATAGTTTATGTAGCTCTGTAAGTCAAGAGACATCTAAGGAAATATCATCTCAGTGAGCAGTGCCATGCAGCTGAGAAACATGTGTTTAAGAAAAACCCAAATAAAGCTGGATTTCTTTGTTTGTGGTTTTCTCCTCTTCTCTTTCATTGTGTGTTTTCGGTTTTTCACAGGCTTTTCAAATTCCCCAAGGAGCTTCCAGGATGAAATAAGATGAGATTAGGTCTGGTCTTCTTGCCGTACTTCCTTCGAGCAGGATCTGAGGTATCATGAGAAAAACAGACCTCAGGTTATTTCAGACTCATAAACTCCCAGATTCCAAAAACAGTCTGTGAAAAACATGGGGGAACAAAAAATTATAAATGCTAGTTCACATGTCTAGCCTCATCAGGAAGCAAAGTGCTGCCTTTCTCCTCCTGGAGAGCTGCAAACCTGCAGAAGGAGGCAGAGCCACTACCCCCCTGGAGGCTGAGCTGCCTTGCCTTTGGCTCCCAGTTGGAGGTGTGCTAGCCCAGCATGCGGGAGCTGGCAAGCAGCGAGGCACATCCTGCTGCATCATCCCATGTCCTACCACAACTCCACGCCTGCACGAGCAGCTTGCCACAGGCTGGCTCCCAGCGTGGGAAGTGGGGCTTTCGCATGCCTCTGAGCACTGTAGGTTCACATGCGCTCGCACTGGAAGCAAAAGAAGAAAAAATATCTTTCTTTCTTTTTTTTTTTTTTTTTTCCCCAG
>VZRU01006493.1:970453-991761 GCA_013398155.1 Pedionomus torquatus | reverse complement strand
GGCTGTACTCCATTCTTGAAGTAACTTTGTCTCTTTCCTTTACTAATATTGCACAAGAGATAAATTTGTCTCTGCAGGCTTGGCCTGGGATAACTGCTGCTGCTTCCATGTGACAAACAGCTTTTCAGGGGTGGTATGCAATGTCTTCCTCTCTACAATCTCTTTTGCAGATTTTTCATCTTACTCTTCTTCAACTCCCTTCCTTTCCCGTGTTTGCCTAAGTGAGAGATGCTTTTTGCAGCAGTGGGATGCAGGCGCAGGGTCAAGAGAACAGAACATGTAATCAGCTCTCTTCGCCTTGGTTTTTGGCCCTGCCACTGCTTTGCTGTGCAATTTAGAGCAACTGACCCAGCTTTTCTGCATCCAAAAGATAAGGTGCCATTTGCTTCCCAAGCAGCCAGAAACACTGTTCGAAAAGCCTTACCATGTCCAAATCAAAATGTGCGAAAGATTAATTTTGCATAAAAACGTCTTCAGATCCTTTAAATGTGTTTACAAGAGTTTACCTTAGAAATGGTTGAGGAGATCTAAAGAGGCTCACTCATCCCTTCTGGCAGCCTGAAATCTTCCCTTTGTGTTTTCTTGGACTTTGTGTATTGCAACAAGCCTGTTGCTACATGGGAACTTTGCAGCTTCATGGTGCTTGTTTACTTCCCCATGTGAGAGTGAGGACTGAATGTGAATTTTCCTCTCAGAAGGCACCATGGATGCCTGTAAGCATGTTAGTAGCAAAGAATATGTTACTTATAATCTACTTTCACTGCTGCAGCAGGTCGTGGCTACACTATTAGTAGAATCTGAGTAACCTTGCTTAGAGACGACCTGGGTTTCTCTACCTTGTGGTATCCACTGACACCAGAAACAAAAACACTAGCCTTTAAGGTCTTCTGGGTTTCTGAGCACAGCTCTATGCAGTGCTGTGCAGTCCTCAGCAAGGTCATTTGGAGATAGTTAAGACATTTCTGCACAGCACCTTACTGTCTGTGGATAAACCCTCTGTGTATGTGTGTACATGTATATTACAGCAGGTTAAACAAGTATCTGCTATTCAAAGATCAATGTGTATTTACAGTTTGGATGGATCTAAAAACATAAACCAAGAATTCAAGAACACCCAAAACATATAAGAAAACTGTATTTGGGCAAGACTTGAAGTAGTCATTTGTGGCTAGAGATCTCTGGTTTGTGCTGCTCCACCTCTTCTATGTGAGGAGGAGAACCAGGCCTTAAAATACAGACCCACAAGACTCGGGGACTTTGCAAAAGCAGCTGAGGCCCGTAACTAGTTAAAGAATGAGGCAAACAAGAAGGAGCCCATTTAAACTATTTTATTAGACGTAGGAGAACCATCAGTTGTGAAATTTACTGGTAGCCAAGTTTTCCTCCCTGCCCTACCACATATAATTATGCCTTAATTGTAGCTACTGGCTGTGGCACAAAGCTCATGCATATAAACAAGTCCCAGGATGTGCTGCAAAAAATACACTGTATGGGAGGCATTAGCAACAAGACAATCAGGAGCTGGATTTGTGTTCCCACATGGAAAGCTGCGGGTGGTATAAAGAGCTCTGTATCCATATGGCTAGTTATGTGTAATATCTTTGTAATGACATTCGTACCCCACCATTGCTTTTTCTGGCACATTTCTAGCCTTGAGTCATTTGGACTGATAGTTACCAAACTGTGGTTTGCAGACCACTGGTGGTCCATGAGCTTATGGTAAGTGCTCCACAGCTGGGCTGCAGAACCAAACTGAGCAGCTTTCAGTCGTGTTTTCAATTAAAAGTGTGATGATATAGGGTACATGAGGGTCTTAACATTAATGGTGGTCCCATTACCCTAAAAGTTTGGACACACTGGCTTAAACAACCACGCAGATCAACAGTCTATTTGTGTTTTGTTGTTTGAAGTTAAATGTTACAGCATGCCCTCTCCTTTCATGAGCTGGGAGCTGCATTGCCTGCTCTGCTTGTCAGTTTTTAAAACAAAAATATCATGAAGTAATGACAAATAATGCTTAATTTCCAGTTTATGGTTTTTTTAGCTCAGCATTTCATATAGTTTACTGTAGTCATGTATCAGAAGTATTTGCCCATAAACTTGTAGTATTATAAGAGAAAAACATGGCGTGTTTTTCATGTTCCATGCGCTGAAGTGGAAGTCAGACACATGGGGGGTTAGAGCTGAGTAACGGAGAGACTTTGGAGAGACAGTCATTGCAGTCTGTTCCCAAAGATTGAGAAGAGATGTGATCAGTAAATAAGGGGATTAACTTTATTTTCTTTGGGAAGTTCTGTTGGTCCTCTTATTGCTTCATTAGGTTAAAAACTGGGAAATTCTCTAAAAGGGGAAAGTACCTCAGTTTAGGCTGGAAATTTAGGATTAGGCAAAGGAAAGAGTGTGTTCATAAAGTCTGTTTGATCTTTATAAGCTCTGGCTAGAGGCCTACTCCTTTTAAAGAAAGCTGTTTACACATTTGTCAGCTAGCAAGTAGGAGCAGCCCAAGGCTATATAAAGGAGAGTTCCCCTCCCATACCTGGAGCCAAGCTGCAGGAGCACCACGGGAGCATTATGGAGAAGACACCTGTGGCCATACTTTAGCCAGCAGGGCTGGATTTAGGTGGGACAGAGTGCCTTATTGCTTGGCCCTTCCACACTGGGCTTCCAAATGTTAGCACAGCAGAAATTCCTGTTGAGTGACTTTCAGCCTCATGGAGCAGTGCCACTTTGGATGAGTGCACCCTATCCATGGCAAACAGCAGGATGTGCAGAGGACAGGGACATGTTAAAAATCCCACTCTTCTCTGAGTGCTATCCTGGAAAAACTTTCCAGCTCATTTGTGGTCCTCAGCTTAGAAACTCTCGCAAAGACTGTTTTCTCTGAGACCAGTGTGGCTCAGCTCCATCCAGGTGGAGTCAGCCATGGTATGACTGCAGAGATGCTTCAGGACATGGACTGACTGCATCATGTGTCTCACAGCATAGATCTTATGATAAAGAAAGGAGGGGAAGGAGCATACCCATTCTTGCTTTTGGTGGTTATGACAGCTGTCCATCATTTAAAACCATGGCTCCCCTCAAACTGCAGCCCCTTAATCACCATCTCCAGACTATTCTGGACCAGGTAAGCAGCATTGCTCTTGGGGTAACTGCAGGGAAGAATTCAAGATGCACTGGAGGAGAGGAAGAACACAAACATGACCTTTTAGTTCAGGGCACAGGGTATTTAACCAAGAAGGAAGTGGCCTGGCTTCTCCTCTCTGCTCCCAGAGCTGTTTTCATATCTTATCCAAAGTCTGGTAATATTACAGTGACTCCTGGGAGCGGGGACAGGACCTATGGTTCCTTCTGCCCACAAACTTTTGACCTCCTCTTGCCTTCTTTGACTTGTTGAGCCATGTGGTCCTTATCCACTGCTGAATGTGGATCAGGGGGAGTTCCCACCAGGTCCATGTATCCCGTTTCCCAGACAAATATTTTCACTGCTAAAATGTAACATGCGGGAGAGCAACATCCCTTGCTGTTGTCATCTCTAAGAAAGCAGAATTGTGTGTTTAAGTGGCTGACACTGCTGGCTGATGATGCCAGAGCAAAGTTGCTACCCTCAGCCTGAACCTCTGAACTTGTTTAGGAGAAGTAAAAGGCCAATTTTGGCACCTCAGTTAAGTTCAGGTGTCAGTGAAAAGCCCAGCTGCTTCCTCTGGTAAGGAAGGATATATAAGCCAGGACTATGCAATATCTCTGTGAAGTAATCCAACCTCAAGCTCAAGTCCTTTGCCACTGCAATAAAACAGATGATTCAAATGAATTTAACAAGCACTATCCTAGAAATAAGTTGCTTTTTGTGTTTTCCCCCTTCCTACTGGAATATTCTGCTTTGTCTGTTAGGAGTTCTTTTAAATTTCAAGCCTAAATTTCTTCCTTGCCATTCTGTGCCCATGTGTTCTTGGATAAGCTTTTCTAGTTTACTTTATTAGCTCTGTTCCTTCTCTGGTTTTGGTCTGCTTTTCTGTTTTTATAGAGCAATCACAGCTTTTCTCCATGAGTATTTGCTTCAGGCTAACCCAGACTGCTCTAACAGTCTCTTGTAAGACAGGCATTGCCCTCCCCTGTTTTCTCCCTAGCTACTCTAGCTTAAATTCACCTTTATTGAAAATGGGTATTTTAAAAAACCGAACATCTCAAATACTGTTCCTCACAAAAATTCCTTTATCTCTTCCAGGCAAATCCTGGAATATCAGATATATTCTGTACTTACAGAAATATGTGTCCTTGTGTATGCCATGACACATCCCTGGCTGCCTCACAATGATGGTTAGGATATGCATCAGTCATTCTCCTCTGATGTTCTCAAATCACAGTCCCTTGTTTTCTGACAAATATTCTTCTTAGTTCCCAAAGTGCATAGCTTTGCATTATGTTCTGTAAGTTTCATCCTGCTTCTGCTCTTCCAGCCCCCAGGTTCATCCAAGTCTCCCTTTCCTGTTCCTGCCAGCTGACCAGGGCTTCTAACTCCAAGCCACCAGCCAGGCTGAGCCAGGGCCAGAGGACTTATTGCACCTTACTGCGATAAAGAGTGACATGTCTGTACAATACTAGCATATGGGGATGGTAAAGCAAGACAGTATGAAATCAGATTAGAGGGACTCCCCATGCAGACTAATATCCTGTTTTAATTTGGTCCAAACCAGAATGCTCTTTGGATCACCAAGAAGATGATGAATTGGCCAAAAGGCAGCCATTTTCTTGCTGAATCCAAACAGCTTTGCAAGTTTTAACTCCCAGAAGTCAGAGGGCTTCAGTTTTCAGTTAGGCACAAGTGCTATCCCAGTTACAAGAGCTCCAAGTGTTTGTGCGATAGTGAACTCCACATTTGATCTATTATTATTATAATTTATTGTGACCTATATTGCATCAGATCTGTAAGTACAAGCACCATCCTGCAAGGCACAGGTAATCAGATTCATATCCAAGTGATGAGAGAAATATTTGAAAAATACCTAGAGAAAGTTTGTGGTGAGATTTTAATTTCTCTTTTATTCAGAAAGTGCAAGTCTTACAATTTTTGTTTCAGGTAGGCACTTGCTCTTTGTGTGCTGCCTGATACTGCTTCTTGACAGAAAGAGCTGAAAAACTAAAACTCAGAACAGAAACAGTAAAACTCAAAAAAAAAACAAACAGTGAAACTCAAAGCCAAGATGGTTCAAAGTTTAGGAGTGTCTACCGCATGGTTGTGTTAGATTCAGTTGTCTTCTAGTGACAACTTCACTGCAATCTGTGAGATGCTACAGACCTTTATTTTGGCTAAACCCTACAGGTATATTTTAACAGAATACAGAATTTTGTAATCTTTTTTTCTTTATTTTTTTTCATTCTGTTATCTTTATCTTTAACAATCAAAATACTGACTTGTTCTATGAAGAAACAAATATGGGCTTTTATTCAGAGCTCCCGAGACCTACAGGAAGCAGATCAAAACAGTGCTGCTCTGCAGAGAGCTCATAAGATGCAGCGACAAGACTGCTCAGGCTGGCTCACTACCCACAACGCTGTGTGGGCATCACAAATCAAGTTTTACATTGCCTTTTGATGTCAGTCAAACTAAACAACACAGTCTGGGCTACATCATGTCAGAGGTGATTTCACAACCCTGTTTCTTATTTAGATATGCAATATGATTCTGGGACTTGGGAGGCGGACAGGAGGACTGTTTGGAAAAAATAAAGTGTATTAAAACACATCTTGATACAATTCTCTGGTAATGGCTTTCTGGATGCAAACATCAAACAACTTCAAAACCATGAAATCAAACAGTGAAAAACAGACCTGCAAAAGGCACACAACAGAGAGAAAACCCTAAAGGCTGGAGGACTGATCCTCACTACTTGCATCTCAGCTCCTAAAGTTGTTTACAGGAAGTGTCTCCTGTGCAGAGTTCCTCTGTACATACAGGACAATTTGTGATCATTCCTGTGGTCCTTGGGATCCTTTCTACTGGGTAATGACACTGGTACCTTGTTAATACATCTCTATCACTTCTAACTTCCCAGCCTCCTGTTCTTGTCTTATGTTGCCCTGTTGTATTCCTAGAAATGAAACACAAATTAGTTCTTACTTTGAAATGTAGGAACATCTGAAAATAACCTTGTAAAAGTGAAGGCCCCAGGTGTACCCTGTGGATAGCTCATGTCAAAAAAAACCAAGAGGATAAAAAGAAGCTTTATGGGATCATAGGTGCTAAGATCTGAGCACCATTAGCAGTAACAGAAAGCACTTCCTGTGACACAAGCCATTGAATTACAATCCATATGACCACTGTCTATTTTAATGATTGTCAAACACTTTGGCAAGAAATTTTGGCTATTTCAATGCAAGAAAACTATCTAAAGTTACTTAATTAATTCATTTTTCCAAAGGGACAAATTCAAGCTATAATTCATACTTCCATGAGAGAACATATATCTCAAAGCTGTAGAAACTCAAAGCGCTTTGAACCAGATAGGGTCCACATATCAGTGCCATGTTGAGGATGATGATGAGAACATTGTAAATGAGTTACTTATTCACTTCCTTTAAGGGTTAGTAGGAAGTGAAGACCTTGGAGATACATGTGGATCTGACAGAGAGAAAATGCCCAGAGGAATCGGGATGGTGTTCCCATGATCCCTCGAAGCAGCTGTGGTATTTACTGACCTCTATCATATTTGGTACATATCAAGATCTCTTCTACAGCCATTCCATCTCCTGCCTGGCTGATTTCACCTTGTTTCAGAGATAGCATATATTGCTTGCCTCATACAGCTTACTTCCCTGCCTATCTGCAAAGGAAAACCAGCTCCTGCTGCCTTGGCCCCTGTCATCTTGGTTTGTCATCATGGAGGCTCCTCCATTGGCTATACCCAGTACAAGCAGTATCTTCAGAGGGGGGCTCTTGGGTTTCAATGTAGTTGCTTTGGCCACAGATTAAAGTTGAGATGTGCATTCCTGGTTACTTTCCGCAGCTATGACTGTAATGTCAAGATTCATCTCTTAAAGTGGGTGAGGCTGATGAGGGAACTGGTTTGAATCTCAGCTCACACAGGCAGCTTTATTGGTGGGATTCATAGACTGTGAGGGCTTGAATTTGTGATGTTAGTTGTTCTCTTTTAAAATGGATGAAATTTTGAATACAGATAATTTCTTTTGTGGCAGCTATTCTTGCAGGCTGATTGCCTCATCTCCTGTGCATCGGAGAGACTCTGTTGACTTTCCTTCCCATGACTTGAAGTAAAACTCAGTTGGGGTAAGTCCCACTGTTATGCTAGGGTCTAGCTCACTGTTGTCCCATGTTCCTGCATGCCCTTTGCCCTCGGCTGCATCCTGCTCTTCCCCACAGGTTTCCTGCAAATTCCTCTCTGTGTGGTTGTGTATACCCCCATCAGAAATTGGGCTGGATGCAGGATTTTAATTTTGTAGTAATATGGGAAACAACTGTGACTAGTGATGTGAGACCTTGCCAAGTGACATTATAGATCAGCACAAGGGTCTGAGAACTTCTTCCAAGTTTTCTTTTCTATGAAATTGAGTTTACTCCAGGCCATGAGACACCATCTGTAAACCGCATGGATCACAAGGGGCATGAAATGCACATTGTCAGGGGTTGGCTGTGCTGCAGACCACGTCATATAACTGTGGGGTTGAAGATACCTCATCAGTGGTGACACATTACAGAGGTTACACAGTTGTTCCCCATCATAGCTGCCATGTGATATGGTCCCGGTTCTCTGTGGCTCAGTGGGATGCTCCTATATCTGCGGCTTGAGCAACTCATGGTCACTAATTGGTGGAAAACAGTCAGGCAGCTCAGCAGGGTGCTGAGGGAGCACAGCCCCTTGTCCAGCCCTGTGCTGTGCAATGTGGCCTCAGGCTCCTGGAACGGGGTCCTGCTGTGCTGTCTTCCCTCACCATGCAGCTCAGTGTCACATCTTCTAGCAATCACTTCGACCATAGAGAGAGGCTAGTCTGAAAGCCAGGAGTTCCCTGCCAGGAGTTCTAAGAACTCAAAATTACGTGATGGTGAACATCTAGAAACTAGCACTTCTGATGGTGGTTGCCCCCCTTGACCTGGTAGATGTGCGAGCAACCTTGCTCTGGGCTTTACAGCGTCATCCTGTGCCACAGCACTGTCACAATCCCTAATTTTTTACACTGTGGAAACTGAGGCAAACAAAGGCCGAGTAAGTAGACCAGTGCTACACAGGGAGCCTGTGGCAGAGCTGGGAACCAAAGGCAGACTTTCTGACTCCCGGTTCTGGGCTTTAGCTACCCACTGAGCTCTGACGTGGGACGAAGTGAATCTCACCAGAGACATCAGATAACCACAGTTTAATTTGGTTTCTCTGTGCTCCATACCCTGGGGAGATAGCAGCCCTCTGGCCACGAAAGGCAAGTTATTGAGAGATTTACTGTTAATTCCTCCTTATGAGGTCCATCTTGTTATGTTTGGAGTTGCCATAGGTTTCTGTTTGTTTTGTCTGTTTTTTTGCGTGTGGGGCTTGTGTATTTTATTAAGCCCTTGGCTAGTATCTTGTGCATGTTTAAGATTTTATAAGGGTTTCTTTTGAGGTTATTCATTATAGCTTTCAAAGGTGACCTATTCTGCAGGCTTGCTATTGCATGCCAATCTTTGATAGAGTGGTGTCTCACACAGGAGAGAAGACCGTTTCTCATACACTCATAATTAGTGTCCCCAAAGGGTTCCACAGCTGCTTTTCATAGCTCTACACTCACATTGACCTTGGACTTTGAATGCTCCATGGCTTATTGAAGTACAGCCATCAAAGACATAGACTGAGTGAAAAATCTCCTTTTATTTTCATCACTTAAAAAGCAAAGCCATCCAAGAGATACCTTGCTAGTACCTTGTATTTTTGGATCTGACACTGATCTGCTGGAGACCACAGGGAAGGGAGTTGACCCCTCTGCCTCATCTGACTTTTTTTCTCTGCCTCATCTGCTAGTGCTGAGGCAATGGAAGGATTTTGGTGACCTAAGTTATCGCTCTAATTCTTATAATGTTCTTGGGCTTTGGTACTTATGTCCTTTAAAATTTCATTACAGATACACTGCAAAATTAATTAGATTGGGGAACAGACTTAGTGTGTAGAATATTCCATGAGTAAGAGAAAATGGCTGCTTTTTTAATACAGTATGTATTTTTAAATAGAAGTTGTAGTATAACGGACTTGAAATTTGCAACTATTTTTTCTTTGATCTACTTCATATTAAGCATGCAGCATGTATTTGCTGGTTAATTTAAATTCTGGAGAAACTGTTTCTGTTATTTCACTCCATAAACAGAAGCAAGAACATTGTTTCCATTAGCAGATTTCCTTCCTCTGGGAAATGCTGAATTTTATTCTAACTGCAATTAATATGATTTAAAAAAAAATAAACCTTACCTAAAAGGAAATTAATTGATAACAGCCATGGAAAGGTTAGTATTTTCTCTAAGCCTGAATAGAGATCCAGAGTTCTAAGAATTAGTGCCTAATAATTTTTCAGCTGCCTCCCCCTTGTGGTAAATCTGAAAAACCTCTTTTCATGGAAATTTTGAAAAGCTGCGAAAGGCTCAGCACTTGAGCACTTGCATTTCAACAGATTTTTTTATTATTATTATTATTTTTCAGAGGAGGACTATGCCCAGGTCCTAAAATGCTGAAGAAATGTGAATTAAAGGCAAGAACATATCAGCTCTTTCCAGGAACCAAAAACCCAAGTCAGCTTAAATGAAAGAGCACAGATACCTCAAAGAACTTCATGGAACAACTGAATTGGCTTAAGGTTTTTTCTGTCTTTCAAAACTATGCTTTTGCCTTTCCCTTTTCCCTCCCACTTCAAGCAGGCCTGAAGGCTCCAGCAGAAACTTCTTCACTCTTCTTTTTTTGTGTGCCAGGTGTCCAGGGAGCATGGCAGGGACTCACTCTGGAGCTCCTGGCCTTCCTTGTCTCCCCCTGGAGTTATTCTTCTGCTGTTGTAAATGGGTTGCAAACACTGACCCATAGGCTTGGTGTTTTTTTCACACTGATAGGGAATCTAAAATTTTCACTACAGCTTTGAAGAGGAAAGAATTGGCAGTCACACTGAATAACAGTCAGCACAAAGAAGAAATGAACATTTCCTCCACAAGAATCTCAGGGAAGAAAGATGCAAAGCCATATTCCACCAGGCAATATGTAACCCCAAACATGGTGGTTTGCAATCAAATGAGGTGAGACTGTCTTAAGTACATCTGTATCATACACAGAGAGCAGCCTCTTAATGACGGAGGAACCAGTCACTGTGCCTGAGACCACCATTTTCCCTGAACTCATTGTCCTTCTAATCTGTAAAGAACTTCTGTTGTGCTTGAGAGCCTTCCACTTCTCTAAAAAGAGCATATTTCTTCATTTACTCTGCAACATGATCTGCTGAAGTGCCGGATGGACTTGAAAGGATAAATCTAAAAGGAGTAAAACAGCCTTTGCAGTTAAGGCTGTAGATAGGGATTTAAGATAAATGGGCTCATTTCCTGCTTTTACCACAAATTGTGTGTGGTGAGAAGCTGCTCGTAGGCTCTGAGATTTCCATGCCTTGTGTGCTAACCAGAGAAGAGGACCTTTCCTTCCCTTTGTCCTTATGTCCTAATAATAATTTGGATGCATTTAAAAATTGAACAGCTATCCAGACTTCTGCCCAACCTCCCTGCTAATGTTCCCACAACCAGTGACAGGTCATAGCTAGTACCCCTTGCCCTCATCCTTCCAGATGCATCCCTACTTTTAGGCACCAGCCCAGTATTTATCATCCATTGACAAGACAAGATGGCCTGTAGCCACCAGGTGTCCCTCTTCTCCATGGTTTGGAGAAGAACTGGACCATCTCCCTGAAACCCATCTTTTCCTGTAAATTTGAAACGAAGTGCTGCTTCTAATTCTGGCCTCAAGTGATGGGCTTTCCTTCTTCCCTCGAAGCTATGCAGAGATGGCAAAGGTAGCCTTTAGCATGGCCCTTGGCATCGTCCTGCTATGAGAACAACAGAGTTTAATGTAACATCACAAACTCACACCCCACAGAGCCAGAACATTAGCTGCAGCATGCTGAGAGGCATATATGCTTTCAAAATGTTAAAAGCCTGATTCTTTACCCCAAAGAGGTTGTTTTTTTTTTTTTTTTTTTTGGTGAATCGGCCAGCCTGACATGCTGCAGTCTGAAGATACAGCTTTTGCAAAGTGGTGAGGGCACAGCTTTTTGAGCATTTTAGTGGTTGTGGTTGTTTACAACCACAGTTCAGAGAATTTAATTCTGCCTTGATCTATGCAAGGATTTCTGGGATTTGTTTCTTTTTCAACAAAAAAAAAATCCCAAACACTCCAGCTTTCTATCTGAGCACAATTCTTTAATTAAAAACAGAGGGAGGAAAAAGCAAAACAACTCAAACTAGCAATTCTCCCACGGGGGCTAATGTGCTTATTTTTTTGTTCCTGATTATCAGAGCACAGTCCTGGGTTATGTGGAGGCTCAGGTCTCCCTTTGGCTTAATGCACAGATTCTTTCTTTCGGAATTTCTCTGAATCAGGTGAGGTGCCGAGCCTGGGTTTCTGAAGAGCCAGATCCAGTGGTGCACGAGAGCGAATCTCCTCCCTGAATGCATCTTTTCCTCTTTAAAAGGTCCTTGCAAAGGGTTTGCTGTCAGCAAAATTAAATTATGTGTAAGTTGAAAAATTTCTGATGAGATCCAAGCAAATGTTTTGGTAATCGCATAACATGTACCCCGAGAGCTGCAGGACTTCCAGAGAACAGGAGGAGGAAGGATGTTCTGGGTGCATGGGGTGCATGGCGAAGCTGTCTGGCAACAGGCTGTGCCTGTTTCATTTACCACTTGAGGGCACTGTAGAAGTGAAAAATAATAAGGAGTGGGCTTTGGGAACTGGGATAAAAAGAGTGTGGAGGAAAGCGTGGAAAAAGTATGGAAGAGGGTGGCAGCAGACTCAGCACATGCTGATAAAATGAGAGCGCAATGAAGAGGAGAGACAACCTAGGAGATCAGAGGTAGAGGGCTCCCTGTATTAACTGAAATGCAGTGTTTCCGGGGCAATGTTTTATTCTAGCTTTCAGAACAACGACAACCAGGTTAACATCCATGAACAGTGAGGCATTTAAGTCAGTGGGGTACTTTCTTTCATTATTTTAATGTGACCTTTTGCACGTCCAAGGGCAGATAAATATATTTCTTGGGACATAGACAAGTTTTTGTGGTTTTTTTTCGGTTTGTGGGTTGTTTTTTTTTTTTTTTTTTTTTTTTTTTTTTTAATTGCTAATCTGCAGAACAATAAACCAGCCATGGCTATTCCCTACTGTTTCTTTGAGTGGAGAGGCCTAGAATGAGACTCATTTTATATTATCCCAGCAAGCTCACGGGCAGGCAGGCAGGCAGGCATCTGGGCTCCCTCTACAGTCCGTGAAGTGAACATGAGATTTTAAAGATGTGCTTAACCCTAAAGAAACACAGCTGTTAGCTCTAACTTTGTACATTTAGTTAGTACTTTGCCTAGTGTTAACTGCAGGGATTCAAACCAATTTAAGTCATATTTACTAGATAAAGTAAACTTTTCCTCTCAGAGCTGCATGGTAGGTCTCTTGTCTGATATCAGCATAGTATCTTCTGGTCATAGAACAGGTATTCATACTTGTGTAATGCTAAATTTGTATTAGTAATGGAAAATCAGATCAGAATTTTCCCACAGGTCACACTAAGTTTGATGTCTGCAGTAGAGAGCTCATAATACAAAATTTACATGGCAGACATAACTAGAATGGCTTTTTGAAACTTCTGTTAATGCAGAGGGCTTTGGTATAAAAAATTATTTTATTATTCCTTCAGAAATTACAAATAAAAATGAATTCCTGCATAGTAAATACTCAGAGGATAGAAATAAAATCCTATTTCATGAAGTGAAATATTTGTCAGATTTGTCATAAACAGTAGGGCTAGAAATAGTAACTAAATTCCTTACAGTCTGTCTCCCCACACAGCTATAAATTAAAAGAAAAAGAAAAAATAGAGTGAAGACAAATTATATCTTGGACTAGAAAGAAAAAAACCTTTTTCCTGAAGTTTGTATTGTACTAATCCTGGAACTATACTGGAAAACAGAAAGGATGAAGTCATGATCTCACCGAAATCAATTGTAGCATTTCACTTAATGTGAGGTTATCCCTCTAGTCTCAGGTGTCCAGCTGATGAGGCTGACAATGGTCTCCTTACATAGTCAGGGAAGGCAAAAAAGAGACATATTTGCAGTATGGCTTTGACTGCTGCATTAGACAAAGTCAAAGGAGATTCAATGCAAGAAGCACGTTGCTATAATGAAATTCTGGTGATGAAACAGTCCTGGAAGTAGGCGCAAACATTTCTACTGGGTATCTGTGCTGTAGGGCATAACACTGGCTATCATCAGCATCACTTAGCCTACCAGCTGCTAACACCAAAAGCTGTGACATTAAGTGAATAAATAAGTTAAAGAAAAAGGTTGTTAACCAACTTATTTGATTGATACTAGCAAAGGAAAGGTAAATTCGTTCAGAGTATGGGATGAACAAGTCAATGAGCTCATTTTGTGGCAATGTGAACCATACATTGAATGTCAAGTGATAGTCCCTGAAATGCTGAGTTGGGAATCCTGGGTGATCTGAAAATAAATTGCTGACATTTGAATAATTTAATTTTGCTCAATCTGAATAATTTAACTTCACTTGTTTGGGAAAATCATAGGCCTCAAGCAGGAGAGTTCAGGATTTTAGCATTGGAGTTTACTTATACAAATGTCATGTTTGACGCCTGCTGTTGTACTTTAATTAAACTGATGTCATGACCTTTTGCAGGAACATGCTGAAATTGGCTCAAAGTCTAGGCTAGCAATTGTCCATATTAAAATAAAACAACTGAATACAACAAAACTGATACCAGACAAAAAAGTTGTATCAACTGAGTTGAGGTAAAAATAGCCACTGAATTAGTTATGTATATAGTCGAAAAGACAGTGGAGAACTTTGGCTCCTTTTCTTCCAGAGGAAATATTTGTGTTCCTTTCCAAAAGATATTTTTCCTGATGAAATACTGTAACATTGTAAGAAGACATTGAGATAGCAAGAGTTCTGGTGTTAATAAAAATAGCTAATAAGGATCTGAACACTATAGCACTTTTCTTTTGTGAAGGTTATAGTGCTCATAACTCACATAAGTGAATGATCTTAATGTGAAAGCGGTCATGGATTCAAACCTCAGATAAGTTCTTCAACTTGCCTGCAAAGGGCAAGATACCTATTGAAGAGCTTCCCCCTGGTACCTGTGCTTTGCTTGTAAGATCCAATAAAAAGAAAATATAAGGCATTCTATGAACATCCAGATGACGGGAAGGGAAAGCAGAAGGATAAAGGAAAAGCAATGCAATGATGGTGAACTGATGCACAAGTATAAATGACTTTGTGTGTAAAAGGAGTAGATGAACTGTCAAAATAAAGTGATTGAATGAACCATTTTGCTTCTTAGGAAACCAGTGGTTGACCACATTCCTCTCTAGTTACACCTGGCTCAGGATTAGTGGAGTCTCATTAATCCAAAAGCTGTTTAAATTTGTCCAGACAGTCAAGTGCTGCATTGTGCAGTGGTTGATGCAACCACGATCTAACTAACCTTAAGTGAACCAGTATGGGTTTTAGCACCAGCCTTGTACTTTTAAGGGTGATTTAGAAGTTAGTAAAAAAACATCAGCTGTTGACGCTTGCCTGCAAGTTAACTTTATTTTGGGCTCCATTTGCTAAAATGGGCATTTAGATATCTACACATAGACACCAGATTTAGGAGACTTATCACAGAGCCAAATTCCACCCTTTGTGTAGCTCAGGAATTGCTAAACTGGAGGATGAAGAGAAGGAGGACACTGGGCCAAATATGCTGAGATTTGGCCTTCCACCTTTTTTTCTCTAGAGAGGGTTGTTTCCTACCATTTAGCAGAAGCAGGGTTGCAGGCTGCTTTTATGAGACAAGAATGCTGCAAAAGACGATTAAATTAAACACTTCATCAGCACTTCAGACCCAAACCCAACCTCCAGATCACATAATTATTCCTCCTCACGACCTCTGTTTCAGGTCACACTGCATCCAAACCTCTTTATTTACATCACCCTGTCTCCCAGACTACCTTACTCTGAAAGAAACTTTCCTTCCAATGTGTGCCTCATAAATCAGTTACCTGAGATGCTGCATACCCTTTAGGACAGTGATTAGGATGATGTATGCTAAGAACACCACAAGACAGGGTCTTTTGATTCTAAGAAGTCTGCTGTTCCTTTTTTCTTACCATTGCTTTTAGCTGTTAAAAGTTGGTAGTGTAAGAAAAACAACTTTAGGAAAAAAATATTTTGAACCATATTAAGTTTATTTACTTAGTAAAGTTATATTACAATATATACAGTCTCTATTTACATATACACCTTTCTAAGAAATGAAGCACCATATGATACGGTTAGTTTTTTAGAGGAATTTACAGAAATTTTATTTTTGTATCCAAATAGTTATATCTACACACACATACTGTTCTCCTAAGATGCTGCCTTCAGTGTGTTTTGAATTAGACTGCTAGTGAAGTTACCAAACAGAAATTTAATTGCTGTCACCTGCTATGCTTCAGGATAGGAGACCTTAGCTGTGTCATTTCAGGGGCTATGTGCAAACTTGATCCTCAGAGAAATTCTGAAGGATAGAATATATTTTACAAGACACAAGATTGCAACACTTTCATCAATAAGATTCTTACTGTTACCAGAAACAGAGTTTCATTAGAATGGAAAAAAAGAACACTGCTTAGGTGTTTATACACATTATGCAAAGTGAAGTGAAATGAAGAATGTGGAAGGTTAAGTGATATGGTATTATGCGTTCCCCAGGGAATCCATTTTCCCTTAAAGAACCCAGTCCTGCAGCTACTGAAGCTCATGGCATGATCTCCTTAACTCAAGGAGAAAGAAGAGCTGTTTGCTCTGTAACCTTCATGCCACCGTCAAGAAAAAAAGAAGGCTCTGTCCAAGGTACAAAATTTCCTTCCAGTGAATAAAAGACGTTTGGAAGGGGAAAATGTAAAATGAGGTATTTAATAAACTACAGGAAAAAAGAAAGTGCCTAGAGTGTTTTGAAAAACGTCTTAGATACTTTACATATGCAACTGTTACATTCACCTGATTGTGGGTCAAGTTTTGTATAAACTATTTATACCTCTTGTACTACCTAATTTATGCTTTTCATATTTTCGCTTCACTAGACGTCGGATCTAACGGTGGGAAGAAAGCATTGTTATTCTGAGGGCAGTTATTGTGACAGACACAGGTGTTGATCAACATCATCGGCTTTTTTAGGACTTTGCCCTGAGGACAGCGGAACTCAACTTGAATCGTTTTGGTGTTGTGTGGGGTACAGCATCGCCCATCACTGCAGAGGCCACAGTAACGAGGTTTGTAGGTGTGCACACTTGTGCAGTTCTTGTATTCAAAGCGAACAGCTTTCAGGGACTTCTTTGTTCGGATACATTTCTTCCCTTTCTAAGAAATATATGAAAAGGCATTAGATACATCATTGCACAAGACAGAAAGCAGTTAAAAATTGATATGCAAGGGTATAGGCCTACGCTGAAAACTTAAATCTCTGCTTGTTCAACAGCAATAAGATTCTTCAGCTACTTCAGTAGTCACTTACAGGTAACTCCTGCAAGATCTGGCCTCTGACACCAGCGTGTTACTGGGCTAGTAATAAAAGACAAATAACACCCGCTCTGGTCATCTGAGACAACCCAAACCAACATTGATGATGAAACTATACTGGAAAACTTCTCAGGCTAGTGTAGTTCCATCAGAGAATCAGCAAGTTACAGGCCTAGATTCAGGGGAAGAAAAGAGGGCTAAAACAAACCTCAAAAGTCATTGCCCATTTTTGTGACCCAAGGCAGAAACAGCTTTATCCATGTTATTCTTAACAGATGATTGTCTAACTTGTCCTTGGAAGTCTTCAGTGACAGAGACTCCACATCTGCCCCAGACAATCCTAAAAGTTCACTATTCTTACTGCTTGGATTGTTTTCACTCTTGCCTTAATTTTTCTACAGTCTATTTCTTGTGGTGTCTCCCATGGACTCAGAACAGGCTGCAATATCTGAAAACAGTTATGAGACCACATCTCCATTGTCTGGCATCCAGAAAAAGTTCAGTTCAGTCACGTTATCTAGATTTCTGATAATTCTTGACAGTCTCCCCAACTCTTCCCAAAATGTTTCATATCATTTTCAAAGCACAGTATTGTGTTTTGAAACTGCACAGAATATTCAGCAAAGGCCTTAGCAATGCTTTCCAACACTCAGAACACTACATGAAGTGATAGCCCTCTTACCTAGGTACATATTATTCTCTCTGACAGTAACACTTGTATAATGTGTAGAAACAGCAAAAATAGAACTTCCCTTAGATACACATTGATTGCACCTAAAGTGTCAGTGTTGGATTTGCTTTTGGAAAAAGCATCATAAGGATTAAAACAAGGTTCTGTTTATGCAAGCAGACTTTTGCAGGATTTCACAGACTTCTCTGCAGTTCCAGATGCTCAACAGACTAGAAATCTGACACAACCATTCTGCATGACTGGAGCAACTCTGAAGTATACATAAAGGTGGTACAATTGCATTTGTGGGAGAAGTTTGACTGCGTGAACTGTCAAAATTGCACATTCAATATACCTGATCTGTTTGGGTTGGCTCAAATTATCACAGAATCATAGAATCATAGAATAGGTTGAGTTGGAAAGGACCTTTAAAGACCATCTAGTCCAACTGCTCCCCTGCAATGAGCAGGGACATCTTCCACTAGGTTGCTCAGAGCCCCATCCAAACTGACCTTGAATGTTTCCAGAGATGGGGCATCTGCTGCCTCTCTGGGCAACCAGTTCCAGTCCTTCACCACCTTCATTGTAAAACAATTCCTCTTTATATCTAGTCTGAATCTACTCATTTTTAGTTTAGAACCATTGCCCTTGTCCTGTTGCAACAGGCCCTACTAGGAAGTCTCCTTCTATCTTTTTTATAAGCTCCCTTTAGGTACTGAAAGGCCACAATAAGGTCTCCCTGGAGCCTTCTCTTCTCCAGGCTGGCCAACCCCAACTCTCTCAGCCTGTCCTCATAGGAGAGATGTTTCAGCCCTCTGATCATTTTCATGGCCCTCTGGATTCACCAGAAGGGTGCAGAGGGAAAGAATCACCTCTCCTGACCTGCTGGAGGTGCAGCACAGAGCCACTAAGTGAACACAGCAAGTCTAATGCTTTCCAAAAGCACTGGGCTTCCTGTATGCACATAGGCTAAAAGCTACATGTACACTTGCATCTGGAGCATTCTAGACCATAATATTGCAACCTTGGAATTACAGATGAAGAGACCCTGCTTCCCTGCCACTCTTTGGAGCGTACCTTATCAGCTGGCTCTTCATTTTCACAAGGTCTTATCATGCAAAGCCGTGTCTGCTTCACCATCTCACACTGTTGATTTCTGTTGGTGACACGGGTGGAAAAGCCCATTCCACAGCTTTTGGAACAAGCACTCCATTCTGTTGTTTGCTCAATACAATTGGCGCTTGAATCCGACACATCGATCCCGAGTGTGGCCTCTTGTCTGTAGGCTGGAGACAAAACCCCACAGAACTGCATTTCAAGAAAAACTCACGTGAAAACCCAGTATCTAATTGAGCTCTAGAACATCTGGGAAGAAACATGTGAGACAAAAAAAAAAACAAAAAAAAAGATAAAAAATCCATGCCTTCAACAGGATTCAGGAATTTGAAAAGCTGCCTTTTTAGGAGACCTGCATGACAACTTCCTGCATCTAAAAATACAAGAAGGTGCATATCAGTGCAATCAGCAAAGCATTTAGATTCAGTTCACTCAAGTCCACAGCTGGAAGAATTATTGCCATTTTTAAAACCAGTTTAGCACTCTAACAGCTCTTTGTTCCTCACTCTTTCCAATGGAAATACATCTGAAATCTGTTCTAAAGCTTCATCATAAAAATATTTATATTAGATATGACTTGAGAGAGGCTGAATGATTTATCTAAACTAATAAACAGCATGGAAGTAAAGTCCTTTACTCCAAGAGTAATAAAGTCACCCGATCCTGTCAATTATTGACAGATTACAGCCAGGGTGATGGCAGGGAGGGAGGAGGCAAGTAAGCAATTTATTCCAGGAGTTATCACAGCTGCTCAAAGCCATAGCCAACTCTGATCATCATCGTGCCCTCATGGCAGTGATAAACTGTATTATGCAAATATTGCTAACTGTATAGCTTGGTTCAGCGGTTATCACAGGAGTAAACAGACTGAGGCAATGTGGCTGAGCTGTCAGTCACAGCTCCTGCTGTTAAGCTCCTCTACAACAGCATTTTTGCCTTTTGCATGGTAAAGTTCCATAAAGGTGGCCTCCCAAGAGGGATGTCCGCTGCTGGACAGAATGCAGATAATCCATAGGCATTTTACCCATTAGTCTGCCACTGTCAAACAAGTCAAAGAAAAGGAAAAATAGTAGAAAGGTGCCAAGCTTTTTGTTCATACCTTATGTGCCTTACAACTGGCACTTCATAGCAATCTGACAAGTTATTAGAGCTTCTCTTCCTGGATCTTTCCTTACTTGTTTTTCAAATGGATTAGCTGTGTTTCAGCATCACTAACTGCTTAAGAGCACAAAGAGCAGTGACTGGAAGAGAATGCTGTGCCCTCAGCTCCCGCTGTAAGTGGTTTATGAAAATTAATCTTGAACTAAGAGTCTAATTTAAAGGGGATGGTGATATAATTCAGTAAGAAATCGGGGGGAAATAGAACATAGCTTTATTTTTTCAATTACAGAAGCAGTTTATGAGTTCTGCGTTTTGGAATGGGATTTTTTTTTTTCAGATCCACTCACTATGTTTGTAACCACTGCTTCTTCAAGTGCTTCGTAACGCTTTCACGCCAACAATAACGATGAGAGCTCTAGCATAGACAGGCAGGGATTTCTTGGCATTTTATCTATCACGCTGACCACTTGTATTAGATGGGGAATTTAAGGGGACAAAAGTCTCTTGTAGACTAAGCTGTTATAATAGTATTTATGATGCAACATAGTCTTGCAGAGCAACTAGCAAGATAGCAGCTTTGATCTGAGGGTGGAAATAATGTTTGGAGGATTATGAGCTTCCACTTGTTTTATTCCACTCACTGAACTATGCTGTACCAGATAAATAGTAATTTCAGAACTGGGAACTAACTCAAGTTAATGACCTTTTAAAACTGATATGTGCATTCATCCTCAGAATATCTTTTCTTTTACCTATTGAACTCTGCTTTTATTCATAGCCACCGGTATACTTACTCGTGACTCTAGATGAGAAAAAAGAGCAGAAAAAAACATCACACAAAGTAATGTCTCTTAGCTTTGGCAACCCCATGGATATTTCCAGTATGATATCACCTCCTTCCTCACAATGACTGCAATAATTAGTTTTAGTTTCCTCACCAGCCATAGCAAAACCTCCCAAAATCACTTCATCTTTAGGGTCACAGATCCACTTCTCGCAGCACTCTCCGGGGACTTTGATCTTTCTAGGGACGGGGCAGTCGGGGCCGGGGAGCAGCAGGTCCAGGTTACAGCGGGGCAGGCAGCCGATCTGGCCGTCTCGGCAGGTGCACTGGTACTTGCAGCTGGGCTGGAAGGTCTCCCCGTTGCGATAAATCATCCCGTCAAACACGCAGTTGTCTCCCTCCAGCACTAGCCAGAAAAGTGAATGAATTTCACTGAGGCAGAGGGGACCCGGCACCCTTACACCATGGCTGTGCCGGGTTTCCCTCCCAGTCCCGGAGCCGGCCACGTCGGACACCCCTCCAGGAGCAGCCAGAGAGCCCTCGGTGTGAGGAGGAGCCGTTATCCCGGAGGGAAGGTGGGGAACAGCGGGACAGCGACACCCTCCAGTGGACACCGCGGCGGGGAGAGTCTCCCCTCCGCCCCGGGAAGGGCTGTCGCCGGCCCCCAGTCCCGACGTCTGCCCCGGACCTGCCCGCCGCCAACCTACCCATGCAGATGCCGGCGGACTCGCCGGCGTCCTCGGGGCCGCGGTCGCAGTAGAGTCCGCTGCTCTCGTCGCAGGGCAGCAGCGGGGAGCAGCTCTCGCCGCGCTGCCGGGCGCAGACCAGGCAGCAGGAGCATCCGTCCAGCACGGCCGGCACCCC